>PQWD01007010.1:64791-91190 GCA_019425675.1 Leucinodes orbonalis | reverse complement strand
TCAAAGAACCTTCAGAACAAATACAGTCTGAAGGTTTGGGATCTGAGCCATGGTGCTTTTCGTCGACGCTTGTTGCAGTGTTTGCAGAGCACTTGCATGCGACTGCGCTTTAATCTTTTGCTGATATGGACGCATCAGTAATCCATACCAGATTCATTCGAAATTGTCACAAAGTGACCAACAGCGGGAACGAAGCCCCTGGATCAGGGGGCTCGTCATCCCATACATATTTTACAAAATGTACAAAAAACTTACCAAAATAAACTGGAACTATCTACAACTTATACTAAAACAATACTTAAGATAAATAAGACTAAAATAACTACTACTTACTGATCCAAATATTTGAAATAAAATTTTAAAGAATCCAAAAATACGCGCCGCCAAGTTGAACGTTTCCCGCGCTTTTTCCAATTTACTCTTAAATTCCCTATTTTAGCTATATGACCTACGTTAAAATCTAATTTATTCGAAATTAAATAGAAATGATTTGAATTTGACGGTTGTCAAGGTTGATATAATAGAGGCCTTTGGCTGCTGTAGGGGCTTTTCGATTCATTCTTTTACCAGTTTCTTTTGGATTATTTTACTAGTCTGATACGAGTGTATTCTTTGTGGAGAATCATAATATACCAAACTCTTATTTACATTCTACAAATCGCTGCTGCCGCTGCTGCTGCCGAGGCTGTTACGTGAGAAGCCAATCTATTGGAGCTTCGGGTGTCCCATCGCCGGAGCTGACGCGCACCAGGTGCCAGTGAGTCCCTGGAAGCGCCCTAATACTACGCGGCCCTGTGGAAATGCCCTCCACGGCACTCAACTCACTGCTCGTGCCATCGTGCTCATCCTGTAGTTTCCTTGTGCATCCTTAGCTGTAGAAGACGAACAAGGAAGATACAAGCTACCACACTATACACCTTCATCATACATACCTCTCACTCTACACCTCCACTCATTCCCATCCACGTTTAATTATTTGTATTAGGTCTTTTATATTAAATTCCATATTCTCTATAATTGGTCTTCTCATTTGTCGCTTCACGACAAAATATAAAAAACAATAACATGTTAAATATTAATGTAACGGTGTCACCCACAAAACTAACCACTGCTACAAATAAGTACTAAACTACCAATTTTTACTTCAAAGCGGCCATCGAGCTATCTCAACTTAGTATTGGCTAGATTTTGTCCAATAACGTCGTTCTAAGATAAAAGAGGCGAATCAATTTACTGGGGATTTGTGGATACGGCTGGAGCGTATCTCGCACAATACGAGGACCTTTATCCACCGGGCATATTGTTCCCATACTTCACGCTCCACGAGCCTGTCCATTGTCAGGGTTGTGTCTACAGCCAGACTGAGCAAACATGATCGAGGTGCTTTCACATACATGGATCAGAGAAGCTTTCTGAGGCTTGTTATGTTGTAAATATCTTAAGACGGAAGTTAGTTCATGCAACTTTAATATTCAATGGGTTATCAGATTTCATATTTTAATAGGTATCATGAGAATCATCATCAGCCACAAGATGTCCACTGTTGAACATAGGCCTCCCATAATAACTTACACTCCAAAATAAATTATAAGAATAAGTGACAGATATTGCTCTGAGCATAAAGTAGTGTTACGAGTATACCCTGAAGTGATTCTTGTCTTCTGATCTTGATGGTACTTGACAACATTACGTAAATTATACTATACTATATATGCCGGCTCTTCTCGGCAAATTCTCTTCTTTTTAGAACTGATATAGGTAACCATAGAACTACCATTTAATTACATAACTTGGAGGTTTAAAATAATCTGAAAAAAATAGAATGAAGTTTTTAAGTTTAAAATCGCTAGAAACCACTGAATAACTGAAACATTAATTTTCGACACCAAAATAGTCTGGTAAAGTCTAAAATTGTGCAGTGGTTGGGTAGCCTCAGTTCTTGCAGTAATGGTAGGCGTTGTACTCTTTGTAATAATTTGTACGCACGGACGAACAAGACTGTTGCATTTTCAGATACGTTTTGCTAGCATTTTTTCTAGAAGCAGTCTGCAGCATAGCGTACAAAGCTGATCGACGTGAACGTTAATCTGCGACAAAGTGGCTGACTGAAGCGTTATAAAAGTTCAGGCGTTTTGGTGTATGTTAAGAACTAGTCTACTACCATCCTTAAATAGATTTCGAATGCCACTTTGTTCGATATTTCCTAACTCGGTTAGGACAATCCCGAATCACCCGATTGTCCGAAAAATAAAAGATTCCGTGCTTGGGAGGGGACGTGAAGCCGTCGGTCCCGGCTACACTCTTACGATGGTAGTCGTTAACACCAATCCGCATTGGGCCCGTGTGGTGGGTTATGGCCCAATTTTCCCATAGCGATGGCAATGTTGTGTAAGAAAGAGTGTAGGACTCAGCATTGGTTGTTATAGGCTGTTAATAATAATCTTTAGGTAGTAGTCGAAACCGAAACTCATGATTTTCATTCATCATAATAATATACACTGAATAAATTAAGCTATTTAGTAATTTAATTTAATTATTCAAAAAATTCATTAATTTCATTTAACTGAGAGCGACCGCTGCGTTTCTAGACCATCATTTATAATCATCCGTTGAATTTAATAACTGTTGTATAAAATTGTGATAATCGTTCCATTATTGGAATAAAGTTTATTTTAGCATATGTAATTTCAAATTGTTAATTAATTCCACTTGTAATAAAATGCATAATGCTGCTGAGACCTTTATTTTGTAGAATGCTGAAGAACAACACATGAGTATATACGCTAACCAACTATTTTCTTGGTATTTGATATTTGTAATACAATTTTCAAAACAATTTTATCTTATAATAATGCATGAATACAACGCATAAGGGTCTTAAGACAAAAGATTAACTTCTCAACTTTGCGAAAAATACACCTTATCACTACAAAATGATTCTTGTGTTTTCTCGATGTTTTACAAAGTTATTAGTAAGTTAAGTTTAGAAGTGGATTTCGTGTTAAATGATAATAAGTCCTAAAGATTTTTTTGTAAAATCTGAGGAAATATCTTATAACTTTGCTAGATGTCGCTGATGACATTTCTTTGAAGGAACTAGATAAAATTTATTTTGAAAAATAAATTATATTTTATTTACTTCAATGAATGTAAGCCATTGTACGAGCAATCAGCACAAAATGGGGAGTCACGCGCTACTGAATTCGCAGAATCGCTTTGGACTCCCACAATAAACGTATATTATGTATACAGTTATAAAGGATAGACCATTTACTACCGTTGCCATTTATTAACACCACTAGTATATTAGGAACAGATAGCTAAATTGTGTCTTCCGCTTCATTAATAAATATAAATAAATAAATATCCATCACATTCACACAGAGCCCCAAGTTAAGTGTGAAGCCTGTATTATAGGTACTAAATAACAGATAAACATACTCATATATATATTTTTAAATACACACATATTGTACATATAAAACACCCAAGCCATTACAAACAGACATGTTCATGCACACAAATGTTTGTACTGCCCGGGGATCGAACCCCTTGGTGTTGCAGTCGTCGTCTCAATCGCAACACCAAACGGGTCATAATGCTCGTATTGTCGATTATTCTAGTGTAGAGACGTTTGGAAATAAAATGTCCACGGGCCTGCCCTGTTGCAGTTTTTTATTATCCTTTACCCAATACAACATCATTCATATAATACCTTTATTTTTTTTTAACTGCACAATATATTTAAGAATTTTTTCATTTACATTAAGGTAATTTATTTCAAAGAGCTTCGGTGGCTCAATGGTGTAGACTGTCGCCTTCCTACCGAGAGGGCTGAGGTTCAAATCCCGACACGTACCAATATGTTTTCGAATTTTCGAAAATATATGTACGTTATCCGACGCTCTTACGGTGAAGGAAAACATCGTGAGGAAACTCTCATGCACGCCTGCGAAGAGATTCAAAGGTTGTGCGTGAAGTCGTCCAATCCGCACTGGGGCCAGGTGGACGACTAAGGCCTAATCACCCTATACGGGTAGGCTCGTGCCCCTCGGTGGGGACGTTTAATGAGCTGATGATGATGAATTTATTTCACTACCTTTCTTTATTTTAATTAATTAAACGGTTATCATAATTATATCTATTGATCCGCTATAACATTGAATAAATCAGTCAAATGAATTGTTTAATCAATAAACCAGCCTTTACTTAACATCCCACTGTAGGGCGAACGCCTTTCGAAGCACATATTAGGATTTTCCGGTATAATACTATCTTATCTTAGATACTATTCCCCATGTATTCTTATATTTAGTAGTCAATACAAACATACAATGTTCCAGCCGAAATGTTTACGAGCCAATTTAAAATTATCTAAGATTCTGCCTTCGTGCCTATTAGATAGCTATATTACATGCCACAGAAGTCGTACGCAGGCCGTGTCAAAGCCCTTAACAACGTGTGCTATTAGCGAGTGTTCCGACGCGAGTAACATAATAATCATCCATCACGACTTTATTATGTACAATTAATTTGTACAGTACGCCATTTCTCTTGTAACCAACGCTGTATAAATATTCAAAGGACGTCTCTCGGTAAAGTTAATTTGCTATTTTTTCCCTACATGAGCAAACACCTTTATATTAATCAAGATTACTTACATTACGAGGGCAAGAGTCCGTAATAAAATACATCTCCAAATGGCGTATGAAGAGGAACCATATATCTTTGTTTAGTAAAAGTCTGCAGGCGGTTATGTTAATATTGATTAAATAGAGGCGAAACGTCTTCTAGTATAACGAAATGTAGGTTATTAAAGTAGAAGAGACAGACTCGGGAAAATGTTTGTGAAAGTTTTGGAAATTTAATTCAGAAAATATTCTCATGTTGTAAAAATTTTTAATCAGATATTCAGCATAGTTTCATATGTATTAGGTAAATCACATACCTATGTCTGTCCAATACATATATCCAAATGTAACTTGACAATCTCCATCGAAGCAGTGTAAGACACCCAGACGTAAGCTGATCACGTGATGCGTGATAGTTGAAATGGACATTTCGCCGCCGACATAATTTCATGGAATTATTTCTTAAATAAAATATATTTTTATTCAGATTTACATTAGATTACATTTGAGTTGTCATTTAATACTTTTGTAATGAGGTCTTCTGTAACTTGTTATCAAACTTCAAATAATTAAGGAACTTTAATATCATACTATACAAAATATTAAGGCGTAGTAGTTCTGGTTTAAAACAAAGTTATCCAATTATGTTACTTTTTGTAAGTTGATTTTGTAGCTACATAAAATGAAGATATAACAAGTCATACTAACCTTAGACTTTTAGCAGGTGTGATAACTAAAAATAGATAAATAATATATGTTATTATCATAACAACCACATCCTGTCAGAATTTCCATATATAACGTTATTTCTTATTACGATTTTTGGCATCGTTACTTTATGTTAAATGTTCCGTAATAACAACTACCATAGGCTTTTTATATGCAGATGATCTTGCGCTTACCTGTCAGGCAAATAGCTTTGAGGAGGTTGAAGCTAATCTCTCGGCAGCGCTAACTAACCTAAGTTGCTATTACAAAGATAATTCCCTCAAACCTAATCCCTCAAAAACTGTGTCGTGTGCTTTCCATTTGTGTAATAGCCAGGCCAGCCGTAGATTGAACATCGTATGGCAGGGCGTTCCTATTGTTCACAATGACTCACCGATGTATCTTGGCATTATGCTAGACAGATCGTTGACGTACAAGAAAAATTGCCAGAATATAAGGAAAAAGGTACATGCTCGCAACAACATGCTGAAGCGCCTTACTACCACAAAATGGGGTGCTTCACCCCCATGTTCTTCGAACGTCAGGTTTGGCGCTCTCCTTTTCGGCGGGCGAGTACGCATGCCCTGTTTGGGAACGTTCTGCCCATGCAAAGCTAGTGGATGTAGCCTTAAATGAGACGAGCCGAATCATAACAGGCTGTCTCAAGCCTACGCCGATCAACCAACTTTATCCACTGGCAGGAATAGCTCCCCCAGAGATTCGCAGAGGTGTTGCTAGCTCTCTCGAAAGAGCTAAGATGGATAGCGACTCTCGGCACCAAATGTTCGGTCACATTCCTGTTGCCCAGAGGTTAAAAAGTCGTAACAGCTTTATAAAGAGAACTATTTCTCTCTCAATTGACCCCGAGTTAGCGAGACTTAATCTATGGCGTGCAAAGATTGGTTCCAGTATTCCGGTTACCTTTGTTCCCCTCTCGGAAAGTTTACCTCCTGGGCATGAGCTGTCGTGGCCGATCTGGAGATCTCTGAATAGGCTTCGGACGCAGACTGGCTGCAGCAGGGAAAATTTGGCTAGATGGGGTTTTTTGGATGGTGAGGACATTGATTGCCTTTGTGGTTCGGCCTAAACGATGGCCCATCTGACATCGTGCCCGGCGTGCCCTTCCAGCTGCACGCAGGAGGACCTAATGACAGCGTCAGATAATGCTGTCGCTGTGGCTACTTTCTGGGCCGCTAAAATTTGAATGTGTGTTTGCCTTCGACACGCTAAGAAGAAGAAGATTACCATAGGCGGCTTACCTCCTTAAAATATTGACGTAACATTATAGTAATACGTTATAGTATACTGTTTTAGTGGATGGCGGTTAACACTCCATATGTATTCTCAATTTAAATTGACTGTAAAACTTATACTGTATTTCAATGGTGATTCATTAGTTGATATTAAAGATTCTTTTTATAACTTCTTGATGCGAGGTTTTCAGAGAAGTCTTAGTTTCTTTTTAGTTTGCTTGTACTTTGAATACCAGCGGACAGGCTTTTCAAGTCACTCAAAAGAAATTCCAGACTTTATTTTTACTTTACAAAGGAATTGAAAAGTGTTGACGGCTCCGTAAAAACTTCGCTGTTGACTTATGTTGCAAGAAAACGCTGCAAAACTTATTAAAAAATCACCCATCCATTCAAAGTTTCAAACTATTTCAGAATTTAGCATGACCAATGGGATGCTTAGCATTTCGGATCCTACAGCTATTATTATAGGAACTATTTTTAAATAGTACAATCTTCATATTATAGAAATATTAGAAATACAGGACTTGCCACAACCAAATATACCAAAGCCGCAATTTTTTTTTTATAATTTAATTGGGCAAAGTATCATTCCTTGAGGCACGCTAGTTGATAAATCCAACCAACTACATCGATTAGAACAAAACCTACAGGTGTTCTACTACGGTGAAATAAAAGAGAATCAAACTATTAGTTACAATCGGCGATATAATACAAAATCATAGTATACTGTGTGTCAACATCGTTGTAAACATATTAATGTAAATTAAAAAATTTATGAGAACCTTTGTTTTTGCATTGAATTCCTAATGTCTCATACTATATTTTTAATAACTCCAATATCTGCAATGCTTATGTATTTATTAGTTTTATTTTGTACGTTCAAAGACAAGCTTTCTGTCTTTGTAAATCCCTAAAAGACAAACATATTTATACAAAAAAAATTATAAGTTTTGAGTTCCGTAACCAATATTCAGAGTATATCAAATATTTTGTAAATCCCAATCCCATTTAAAACAATTGCCGTCCACACAATGGCGATAAACCGCGACTCGTGACATTAAAGACAAAAGCTTACCTACCGATATCTGTGTGACAGGTATTAATGAGAGTTAGCGGGCGGGTGTACCGCTTTAACGCGATTAGCCTATTCAGGGGGTCTTAATGGCGGGATTATAAAGGGGCAGGCTCATGCGCTCGTTTGGCTTAGCGCCTCACTGACACTGACTTTAATCGCCACCTTTTTTATTTCCCAAATGCAGACCTTCAAAAATATTTTCTGTTCAGAGCATACACATTTTTTTAGGTGCTACATAATAGATAATAAACCCTGTGAGAATTATTCTCATAAACTTGAAACATAGTTTCAGGTTTTTGTTTTAAATAGACTTCTCTTCCATTATGTTGTTGTTTGTCATTATTTCACAATTTTTTTTTAAATTATTATGGAAAAATGGGGAATATTTATTTATCACAATAACAATAATAAAATTGACAATAATAAGTGCATGCCCTCTAAGAAGCTCATTTTTAATCAGCTAAAGGTTTAAATGCTTTTATCTACACCTCAATAATAATTATGAAATTGATAATATACTTGAAAGTATGAATTAAAAAATATTAGATAAACAATAAACGAACTACATATAATTTTCTAAATGCACAATCACCAAGAAACATCAACCCAAAAATATTCGTCCCGCTTTACACATAGGAACGTACGTATAAGTTATTGTTATTATATAAAATTATTAAGTAAATTTTGACCTCAACGTGTCACTAAAAGAGTACAATACAATGTCTCATAGTACTTGTAATTTTACATTTTTGAATTTTATTTGTAAAATGTTTAAAAAGAGACAATAAATACATTCTTATTCTTAAAAAATCAGAAGCACGACCACACTACTATATCAATATGGCATGTAAAATTGAATGAACATTCTGCGCAACCGACGGGCATTATTTTGCCGCGGAGACTATTTGAGTGAGATTGTGCATCTAGTTAGTTTATTGTTTATCTAAAGGAACAACGTGTAAATTTAAACGAATTACATTTTGACCGATAAAGATCCTCATGACCCGACTATTTTGCGTCTGCAGTCGGTTGTTTAACCGCAAGTTCTAAACCAGCGTTGTTTTTTCGCCTCACCGATAGATGGCGTTAGGTGTTACTTACATCGCGCAAGTAATGCGTTTTCAGAAAAGGTATAGGTCTCATTGACGATATTTTCACTTTCTCATCCAACCTCTAACCAGCGTGGTTAAATATATTTTTGATTGCACTTGTTATGTTAAATACATAGTGCTTAATTAACTAATGAGTAATGTATTATATTAGTTAAACATGGGCGTTATCAGCTATTTCTGGCAACCGCTACGTAACCGTGATTTGATTTCAATACCGATATTGGTAACCGTTGCCCAATATCGGTATCTGAGCCCACCGATTGTACCGCGGATTATTGGCTATCTACCTAGTTAGTTGCTGCATTAACGTTGTCTTACTACTCATTTTATTATTTCGAGTAACTTAAAATAGAAATAAGTTTGGATTCTATACACACTATTTTATACAAATGGGATATCACTAATGTCAATAGGAACATTTAGAAGTCACTATCAATATGATAAGTACTAATAATTGGTTACGCGTGCAACGCAGATTAGGCTAGTACTAAAACAATACCTAATAATTCAAAACCAAAACAAATCTGCTAACCATGTAGTCAAATAATTCAAATCAGTAACAAATAGAAAAGGATTGTTGTATAATTGTTTAATAAAATCAACATGTCTATTCATAAAAAATATGCAAAGTTCTTTTGTTTGTTATTTTACATATTAATAGTTTAATCAGAAAACTTTATCCATATTTAAATAGCTGTCAGCGCCATCTATGAGATATTTGTGCAATTAGTACATTAGAAGTTATTGTAAATTATAAATGTTGTCAAATGTTTGTAAAAATTGCACAAAAATCTGAATAGATGGCGTTAATAGTTGTTTATATCATGAAAGTATTGCGAGTTCCAAAATTAACTAGGCGAATGTTATTTTTTTATGTTATAGCGGGCAAACGAGCAGGCGGCTCATCTGATGGTAAATGACTTCGTCGCCCATGTACACTTGCAATATCAGAGTGCAAAGAAATGCGTTGCCGGCCTTTGAAGTGGGAATACGTCCCCACTGAGGGGCACGAGCCTACCCGTATAGGGTGATTAGGCCTTAGTCATCTACGCGGGCCCAGTGCGGATTGGACGACTTCGCACACGACCTTCGAATCTCTTCGCAGGCGTGCATGAAGGTTTCCTCACGATGTTTTCCTTCTTCGTAAGAGCGTCGGATAACGTACATATATTTTCGAAAATTCGAAAACACGTTGGTACGTGTCGGGATTTGAACCTCAGTCCTACCGGTAGGAAGGCGACAGTCCACACCATTGAGCCACCGACGCTCACAGTTCACATTCATACAGATTCACAGTTGTCAAACTGCAACCTCCGACGTAGCGATAGCCAAAATAATTATGCCTTCCCTCTCTGTCTAAGCGAGTTGTAAGTGTAAGAACGAGATGGAGCGAATATTGCGCGCAACGGTTACGCAGAGATTCGCAAAGGTAGCATTGTAGATTTAAACCTTATGTTTGTGATACTAAGGTTGTATTCAGTTTGGCACTACATACTAATAATTTTAAAATGATCTTTCTCTTTCCGAAATTTACACGGGTCAGATTTGTTTTGGTTTTGAATTATTAGGTATTTTGTTTTAGTACTAGCCTAATCTGCGTTGCACGCGTAATCCAATTACTGGGTAGGTACTTATCATATTGATAGAACCTTCTAAATGTTTCTTGTGTTGTTGTTCTTTGTATGAATAAGTGTGTATAGAATACAAACTTATTTCAATTTTTAGTTACTTGAATTAATCAAATAAGTAGTACGTTTCGCTATAGCGGACACATGACTAATATTAGTAAATAAGTCATGTGTCCGCTATAGCGAAACGTAACCAATATCCGTTACCATGCCTGTAACTTAGCTATCAGCGTTATCACATCTCGCACCGGTTATCAGCTACCAAATATTGTATATCACGCGCTAACGCGGTGGCAGCTAAGTTACGCTCGCTAGTTTGGTTAGTCAGCGATTCACAGTTGTCAACCACCACCGTAGCGATAGCCAAAATAATTATGCCTTCCCTCTCTGTCTAAGCGAGTTGTAAGTGTAAGAACGAGATGGAGCGAATATTGCGCGCTACGGTAACGCCGCGCGATCACGCGAGATTCGCTACGTAGCATCGTAGATTTAAACCTTATGTGAGTGACACTAAGGTTGTATTCAGTTTGGCACTACATAATAAAAATTTTAAAATGATCTTTCCCTTTCCGAAATTTACAAGGGCCAGATTTGTTTTGGTTTTGAATTATTAGGTATTTTGTTAGGTACTAACTTACTACTTATTTGATTAATTCAAGTAACTAAAAATTGAAATAAGTTTGTATTCTATACACACTTATTCATACAAATGGGATATCAAATGTCACATAGGAACATTTAGAAGGTTCTATCAATATGATAAGTACCTACCCAGTAATTGGATTACGCGTGCAACGCAGATTAGGCTAGTACTAAAACAAAATACCTAATAATTCAAAACCAAAACAAATCTGACCCGTGTAAATTTCGGAAAGAGAAAGATCATTTTAAAATTATTAGTATGTAGTGCCAAACTGAATACAACCTTAGTATCACAAACATAAGGTTTAAATCTACAATGCTACCTTTGCGAATCTCTGCGTAACCGTTGCGCGCAATATTCGCTCCATCTCGTTCTTACACTTACAACTCGCTTAGACAGAGAGGGAAGGCATAATTATTTTGGCTATCGCTACGTCGGAGGTTGCAGTTTGACAACTGTGAATCTGTATGAATGTGAACTGTGAGCGTCGGTGGCTCAATGGTGTGGACTGTCGCCTTCCTACCGGTAGGACTGAGGTTCAAATCCCGACACGTACCAACGTGTTTTCGAATTTTCGAAAATATATGTACGTTATCCGACGCTCTTACGAAGAAGGAAAACATCGTGAGGAAACCTTCATGCACGCCTGCGAAGAGATTCGAAGGTCGTGTGCGAAGTCGTCCAATCCGCACTGGGCCCGCGTAGATGACTAAGGCCTAATCACCCTATACGGGTAGGCTCGTGCCCCTCAGTGGGGACGTATTCCCACTTCAAAGGCCGGCAACGCATTTCTTTGCACTCTGATATTGCAAGTGTACATGGGCGACGAAGTCATTTACCATCAGATGAGCCGCCTGCTCGTTTGCCCGCTATAACATAAAAAAATAACATTCGCCTAGTTAATTTTGGAACTCGCAATACTTTCATGATATAAACAACTATTAACGCCATCTATTCAGATTTTTGTGCAATTTTTACAAACATTTGACAACATTTATAATTTACAATAACTTCTAATGTACTAATTGCACAAATATCTCATAGATGGCGCTGACAGCTATTTAAATATGATAA
Organism: Leucinodes orbonalis; assembly: GCA_019425675.1. Lineage (NCBI taxonomy): Eukaryota > Metazoa > Arthropoda > Insecta > Lepidoptera > Crambidae > Leucinodes > Leucinodes orbonalis. The sequence goes on along the minus strand of PQWD01007010.1, from coordinate 79,066 downwards.
AGTTTTCGAATGATTAAACTATTAATATGTAAAATAACAACACAAAAGAACTTTGCATATTTTTTATGAATAGACATGTTGATTTTATTAAACAATTATACAACAATCCTTTTCTATTTTGTTACTGATTTGAATTTATATTTGACTACATGGTTAGCAGATTTGTTTTGGTTTTGAATTATTAGGTATTTTGTTTTAGTACTAGCCTAATCTGCGTTGCACGCGTAAACCAATTATTAGGTACTTATCATATTGATAGTGACTTCTAAATGTTCCTATGTGACATTAGTGATATCCCATTTGTATAAATAGGTGTGTATAGAATCCAAACTTATTTCTATTTTAAGTTACTCGAAATAATAAAATGAGTAGTAAGACAACGTTAATGCAGCAACTAACTAGGTAGATAGCCAATAATCCGCGGTACAATGAAGGCGGTGGGCTCAGATACCGATATTGGGCAACGGTTACCAATATCGGTATTGAAATCAAATCACGGTTACGTAGCGGTTGCCAGAAATAGCTGATAACGCCCATGTTTATTAGTAATTAATCAATGTATACCACGTGTTATTATTGACTTTGATTTTAACACCCTAATTAGAATTTAATATTCATGTTAATTATAACATTATATTTAATTTATTTTTAAAGCCTCGGGATCGATAATACGCCTTATTCAAATAATTATTATTTAATCAGCGTTGTAATTAAATAAAAAATAAATACGCTATTAACGTTTATCATTTGTAAGATAAAATTTAAATATTGACATATTTTTTTTATTGTTTTAGAGACAATTTTTACTGCGATTTCTTTGTTCCTTCTTTCAATTTAAATATTTTTCATTTTTAACTGTAAATCCCGTCTGATTTCCTTTATCGGTTTGTTTATTAAATTGTGCAAGTTACATTTGATCCACTGTCCGGTTTCGTATTGAGCTGAAATTTGGTATTATTATGTGAGTACGATATCAGCAACGTTTTAGGTACCATTATCTTTGAGCTGGTCTGATGATGGAGTCTGGAGGAAGAACTCTTCTTTACAAATAGCGTAATCGCATAGTATTTGAGTTCGTCGGATTTAATTTCGAGTACTCATATACTTCATTAAGTAAATCATAAACTCTACTACGTTAGTAGTTAGTAGTTACGTTCTATACTTCATTAAGTATATGAGTACTCGAAATTAAATCCGATCATTATGACAATGGTTCTTATTCTGGAGTCAAGAGATAAAAAGAACTCCTGGAACGCGAAAAATTATCGAGATTGGGTTTGTTGTATTTGACCTCACGAGCACTTCGGTGCTCAACGATTGTCATGGTACGGATGATGGTGACTGAAGGTGACCACAAGAATTATTCCTAAACGAAACGGGCGAATCGCATCGAATTTGGGCTCATTGGATTTGTCTTTTCGAGCACTTTAGTGTTATATGATGTCCAGGGTCCTGATGTCGGAGTAGCGAAGTATCTATAGGAACTCCTAGGCGAAATGACGGAAAATTGTCGATTTTGGATTGGCTTGTTTTGACGACCCATTTGGTGTAGCGGTTGAGATGTCGACTACTACACCAAGGGTTCCGGGTTCGATCCCCGGGCAGTACAAACTTTTGTGTGCATGAACGTGACTATTCGTAATGATCTAGGTGTTTTTATGTATAATAAGTATGTATTTATAAAAAATATATATAAGTATGTTTATCCGTTGTTTAGTAACCATATTACAGGCTTCTCGCTCATCTAGGTATAGATGGCGCTGTGTGAATGTCAGTGGATTTTTATTATTACTATACACTGTATTGTAGACGTATCTTATGATGTCCTAGTATAAAAATTCCTTAAAAAAATCCATTCAATTAAGATAACAAATTTGTTAATATATATAATCATTCATGGCCACAAACTCGTACATTACGTAAAGTGGCCGCCAAGTTGTTAAAATTAACAAAATCAAAATATCTAACTTTATAAAAAACCTACATCTAACTGACCATTTCATGTGTTAATATCGCTAAAAAAAGTAATAAGTACCGTTGCCAAGTTACGTAGAAGTCGAACTCCGGTACCCGTATGCGCAGACATAGCTGCCTTGGCGAAAAAGTTGCCAGTAAGCTGACCACACAAGCGGCGGTTGTAGGACATAAAATGATTTATTTATTTATTTTGTTATAATGCATTGTTAGTTATAAAACTTATATTTATCTTGGTCTTCTTTAACTTCTAGTAGAGACATCGAAATGTATATGATAACAAATTATAAGTTAAATTGGTTTAAACTTCGTACAACATTTTGAAATCAATTGGGAATGCAAGCCGCTTGCATCACTTTATGTTATGATTATATTATAACAAGTAAATAAAAATGTATCCAAGGAGCCATCTGAATAATGTTATTCGCCGAATAGAATCATTCATACGTATCGTATTACATTTATCACAAACCACCATATATTTTAGGACAAACCAGATTTATTTAACACAAATCAACTATTTGCGTTTGTGGTGACCAAATGTTTACAGTGTAAACTAATTCAATATAATGAAAACCAACTGAATTGAAAAGCAAATATTAAATTTATAACAATATTAGTTGGCTAACCACACATTGGTTACGTCCAAACAATGTGGAAATACAGTCATTCTTCTGGGAACTATTTCCCGAACGTAAATGTAACAGTAGTGATTTCGATATTAATTCAATAAAGTTAAATTACCATCTCCATGTAGACGCATTACGTTGAAGTATATGTTTTATTCCGATCAGTATCATATTAAAAACATCACACTTAGATGAAATAACCACTAACTAAGCTAGCCCTATGGGGTACAATTACAAAAAATGTTAAATAACAATAGTATTGGAATTAATGTGGGGTTTCTTGATTTTTTAGAAAATCGAAATAAATATATATTTCATAAAGTCTACGGACGTGGTGACCCTAATAGGCCGTGGAACTGATCTCGGACATGTCCCGTTACGACCTTCATCTCTGATTCACTAAGCTTATTTTTCACTTTCAATGCGAAATAAGCTGTAACTCAATGATATTAAAATTTAATTTTCTCTGCTTCTCACAATGTACAAACGAATACGTTAAAATAAGAAACAAATGTAGGCATCTTACAGCCTAAGTGATCCGAATATTGATGATGATTTAAAATCCTAAATTTAAATAAATATTCACTGACATTCACACAGAGCCATCTAGTCCCAAACTAAGCATCTAGCTTGTATATGGGTACTAAGCAACGGATTAACAAACTTACGCGTATGAGCATTTTTTTAAATACATGCATATTTCACATAGAAAACACTCAGACCAATATCTTTATTTTTTTTTTTATAATCCAATAGATATGATTTTGAACGCCATAATATTATACGACCTTATCTTGACCCCAATATCCATAGTTGTCAAGTTCCCCATAAATAATCAAAAGACTTACGCAGTCAAAATGGTCTTAACACCTACAACGTTTTCATATTTTACCACAAACGAGCAACCGTCTATTTTCAAAATTCAAAACACATCTATTTCTTTCAAAAATAGCTCTGATGCTCTATTTTAATCAGTGTTGAAATTCCCTTTTTTTGCTACAGCGTTATGGTAAGAGAATCCCCAATTTCAAATTCAGTCAATACAATTTTGCTCAGTTACGAGTAGATTGCATATTTGTAAACCGTAACGTTATTTGGGCTTCTTTTTTATTGGCTTTTCCCAAAATGGCTCGCTCATCATTTAAAAGGTTTCCGAATGGCGGATAGTATTTGAGGAAATATTGCTTCACAAGCGATATTTGCTTTTCGGCGCGGTGCTCTGATGAAATATCTTTGGGTAAAACAAACTATTGGAGCGCCGCTTTGCAAGCCGTGCTTTATTGAATCTTTGTGGCGTTCTTGGTTTCGTTTATTGCGTAATATCAGAGCTTTCGCGGTAGTTTTGATTGCAGTTTAACGCGGCAATTTCTTGCCTTGCAATTTTACTACTTACCAAAGCCTTATTTACGTTATGCACAGGCCAACTTAAAGGTACGGTATTTTTATATGATTTCAAATGTTTAATTCAGCAACAAAACCAAAAGATGTATGCTTCTAGTAATCTATTACTGCAGTTTTAGTTTCCGTTGCTGGGCTAAAGCTTTTCTCATATACGAACGATTTGTTGAAATAAATAAATATTCAAAGACATATCATTATTACAAATTAAGCTAGAAGTGTATAGTTTGGGTACACAAAGAACGAATATTATAATTACATTATAAATATATAAATTAAATAATATTTAAGGTTGATGCTGGTAAACCGTTCATAGAACTGACACAACTGAGGCAGTATAGCATACATTTATATTGTTTATCTGATTTGATTGACGAAATATAAATGACGCTTTATATTCAAATATCTAGGTCAATTCAACGAATAGTTGGTAATTTTATACCACAACGTTAAAACAAGTGTGCTCCGAATTCCCAAATTCTCGGTACAAATTTTCGCAGTTAGATACTGTTACTTGACTCGTTGTTTAAAATACGAGCTTACCTAAACTACAGCTACGCTCGAAGCGATTTCCGAACAAAATGAAGACTACCATGCCAGGGATTTGGGATTTATAAATTGTTCAAGTTGCTCCTGTTCCCTTTTCCAATAAATTACAATAAAATTAAAAGAAATTCAAATTTTTACCAAATTTCACGTCACTCTATTCAACGTTTAGTAGTCTGAGTGATATATCGAATTGATTGTGTGGTTTTCTAAAACCGACCAAAAAATTGCAAAAATCTATGCTTTGTAGTGCCCCTAAAGCCATCGGGCTCTCTGTTATTATTAATTTGTTACCTACATAAAATCATAGCCAAAAGATGTTTTATAATTTTTTCCACCTTATTTGTTCTGATTCATACATAATACTAAACGAGAAGTAAAACACCTTTAGCAACTAACAACCAAAGAAATAAATAAGATAGGAACTGATGCAAACGCCCATATGTTATTTCTTCAACATAATATCTAAAAACGTCGATGTGTAGTGAAATTAGTGTATTAATGGACAAATAATGTTCACACTACAAAAAGTAAACATTAAATCTAAGAATAGTAAGTCTTAAAACTCAAGATTAAAGTTGGACCGTGCATTTTCACAGAAAGTAAAAGAAAATGGCGGCACTAGAATAATATGACTAGTGAAGCGTCTCCTTGGCTTGAAAAACAAACGTCCCAGTAAACTCTCGACGAATCGAGGGCGTGCCTCGGTGCGGTTCGAACAATTACCGCTAGTGTAGGCTGTCTACAATTTAAGGCGCTTGCAGGACACTATAAAATTACTTGGTGTCGATAGTTTATTTTTATTGTGTCAATTGTTGAAGCGAATAAGTTACAATACCGCGACGGCGTTACGAAAAAAATATATGCATACTATACTCTAACAAACAACTATTAACAAAACAGTTTAACTTGAATTAAATCGAGCCAATAGCAATAAATTACTATATTTTCGATGTAATAATAATAACAGTACATGTTCTCAAGTTACAATAAACGTTAACACCTGCAATATTCAAAGACTGTGTCGCAGATGCTAGCGCCCACCTCACAAAAACAGGTATTTCAGACATGTGCTGAATATAATAATACTTCTTATTACGCGTGATGAGATTTGAAAGTATAAAACAATTTTTACAATATATACTCACAGTTCTTTCTTTTAAAGTACACTATTTATGTCAGAAGTAAGATTAGGGACATAGGATTTTACATCTGCCTGTAGATACCGTTTTATAATATAAAATAGATTTGATTAATTTTTTTCACGCACATGAAGTGCATTTTTAAAGCTGAAATTTTTATTCATTCGTTAATTTATTTTTAATGATCGAAACAATTCGGCGCATAATAATATGCCAATCCTGTTTTGATCACTTAATTAATACCTGCAGTTTCTAAACTTTTGGGACTATACTTATAAAACGTAAAGTGTGGAGAACTCATAGAAGGCCTAACCCCGTAGACTAACCGGTAACGCAAACCGAGTGACCGAGGCGTGGGTTTGTTTAACTGTACCTACGTTTGCAATTTGCTTGTTGACGTGTTGATTCTGTTTTATCACCTTTGCTCAGTTAAGTACATATTGTCAAATTGTATTGGGAATAGCCCATAATATTCGAACATGTTGCGACCCTACATATTAGATACCTTTCATCTTTACACGATACAGACTTGAAGCAAAATTAAAGGGTCCATATTTAAATACCTAGTTCAAAATTGTTTTTGTTATATTGAACTTTATAAAGTAGCGTCTGACTGAAACGCCTGTAAATGATTACTTTGAAATTATTGGTTAAAGTTTGTAAAGATTTATAGCAATCAGCGGCTTGAACTGTAAACTGGATAACATTTACACTGAGATTCCATAAAATTAAGGGTTTCTTTATCTTTTTTTACTGAAGTTCTAAAAAGTATTTATGTTTATGTTCGACGACCTATTTGGTGAAATGGTCGAGACGTCGGCTGCTACACCAAGGGTTCTGGGTTCGATCCCGGGCAGTACAAACATTTGTGTGCATGAACATGTCTGTAATGATCTGGGTGTTTTTTTATGTATAATATGTATGTATTTACAAAAAATATATATATATAATTGTCAGTGTATATTTATTTATTTATTATTGATGTTTTCCCCAAAATTAAACTTGAGGGTTTTACACTAAGAACCTCATGCAATGCTATATAACTACAACGACGAATAGGCATTTAATACTATGGTTTGATGTAAAAAGTTAAAGATCGGAATTAAGTAGTTGTTTCTGTACTTGCACCGAAATGGTGAAAAAATATGGATCTACCCGATGTAACGGCCAATACCATTTTGATTATGCCACAGATGATAAAAATCACAAACAATTAATAAAAAAATGTTCACATAAAGATAACTAAGACGTTTTTATTTATAAAATGTGCATATCTACTTTAGTCTTTCGAAAACTCTACCTAATTCCAACCAAACAAATATAACTACGACTACGACGGCTTTGGTCCACCGCACTGGTCCAGTGTATGTTTATGGGTGCCCAGACTCTAGTTTGCTAATGAGCAGTGTACACCACGTTCACGGAAAGTAAAAGAAAATGGCGGCGCTAGATTAATATGACTAGTGAAGCGTCTCCTTGGCTTGAAAAACAAACGTCCCAGTAAGCAGTGTTCACCACGTTGGGGCTCGATTTGCTTGACTTCAGAAAATTTTCTGCTCTGTATGAATTTTCTTACCTTTTTGATTTTGATCTTTATAAAAATAAATCTTTTTTATTCTTTCAAGCATTAAAGAGTACTCTCATTCTCAGTGTACAAAACCATGAATCTCGTAGGTTCCTTTTACCTGAAAAAGAAGGAAAATATTTAATAAATTGAAGCAGGGGTATCCGGCTATCCTGTTTGATAAACGGTAGTATTTTTAAATATAATAAAACAATAATTGCAATATTATAAACTAAAAGCACTCATGTAAGTCATAAAACCTTTAAAAAAATAGGATATATGCTATCTTCTGAACGTTTCATGACTTTCTGCAATAAAGTGTTATAATAACAATTTTTATTTATTTTTAAAACAATGCAATATTTTTAACGCCTTTGACCGCTAATGACGTCTGAAGGCGCAAAACACAATAGATTTTCTATTGTGTCTGGATTCCCGGCGTTCAATGAGTTAAACAATGCAATACCAGTAATTTAGATTACACCTATAGAGCTATTAATATGTTCCTACTGGACTGTCATACATAGAAACCAAAAGCAGCCATTGTAATGCCTAGTAAAACTCTGGTAATATAATACCTAGTTGCTGAAGCTCTACTTATTTATTAATTGTATAGGTAGCATATTTGCTAAATAAATACTACTTTTATTTATCATTTATAGGCAGACATTTGACCGCCATCTCACTTGAGGGTAAGTGATGATGCGGCCTAGGATGGATCATGCCTGCCTAGAAACAGCCTATTCACTCTTGCCTTGAAGACGACCAGGTTGTAATGATCAGGGAACACATAAGGAGGCAAAGAGTTCTATTCCATTGCGGTGCGCATAATGAAGGAGGCACCATAGCGCGCTGTGCGGATAAATGGAATGTCAACCACGTAAGGATGGAACTTTCGCCCGCGTCATGTATCCCGATGGTGAAAAGGGCTGGTGGAATTAACTCGTGTAATTCCATCGCACACTCACTGAAATGTAACCTGTAAAAAATGACAGTCGTGCAACTCTACGACGATGCTCGAGGCTTTGCAGCTTAGCGTCAGTCAGAGTAGAGTCGCCAATGAGCCGCTCAGCTCGCTTCTCAATCGAATCCAAAGCAGCCAGTTGTTATTTGGCTGATCCATTCCATAGGTGGCAGCAGTATTCCATACAAGACCGATTTTGGGCTTGATATAATGATAGAAGCTGACCTGGGTTGAAATACCGCCTGACCTGGAAAGGATCCCAAGTTTTTTGCTGCAGTCTTTGCTTTGGACTCGATATACTGGCCGAAGTTAAGAATGGCAATTATTATTATTACCAATAGAATAACTGTTATGATGGAATAAATAGGTGAGATAAAGATACCGATTCACTTGACGCTTTATCTGAGCTTTCTCATGAGAATCTAGCCCCACGTTAAGCGTAAAGCTTGTACTACGGATGCTTAGCAATTGATAATCATACTTATATACTTTAATAATGAAGTCAAACGTTTTGTTATCTCTCAATTTTTAAACCACTGTGTCTGGTATTCCGAATTAACGATGCATAGGAAGAAGCCGACAAACAACTACTGATAACACAACATACAGAGTTAAGCTCACCACAGATGGTACGTAAGCGAACCAGACATCACAGAGTGCGCCTCGCGACCGCATGGCACCCCGAAAGATACACAAGGTAACAAATTGCCAATAAAAAGCTAACAAAATGCTGCGGGTAAGCGTTTCGGTCAAAGCTGTAAATCCCTAGTCCCGGGTAATAAATCCGGGAAAATATCGGAAGCCGTGTAATACAGTTAGAGTAGGATTGTGGGGATAAGACCTGAGCGGAACTCTACTATATTTTGAATATTTAAATACATTAGATGATTGTAGGTTGCGCTGAGATTGTCGGTGGCGGATGGTTGGTAAGGGTGGTCTTCAGCCTTTTAGTTAAATAAAAAGTCTTCCGAAAGTTAACTAGTAAAGTCTAGATGAGAAAAATAGGGGTACGGGATATTTAGGGCAAAAAAGAAACGGCTAGCAGTGGACTGCGATACCTCTAAACATCATAAATATCAACCTTAATAAAGTCATTGGGTATATACAATGGATACTCAAGCTACTGATGGACTAAATTGGCTAATAATATTTTTTATTTCGTTGAAAGGGTTCCGGCTTAAACCTTTAGGACCCAAGAAATCTTAAGCAGAACCCCAAGGCTAAATCTGAAACCCGGAATTTTTTTTCGACACCCAACCGACGTCATCATAACTCACAAGACGCCACGGCCCTTAGTTTGGCAGAGTTAATGTTATTGTTAAATTTGTTATTACTTCAGATATACCCAATTAGCTGCGAACTGTTTCCGAACAGGCTTTAACGCCAGATTGCTTTTTGCGTCTTCGCTAATATTAAAAAATAAATATTTCCATGATTTCTAAGCTTTTTGTATGTAATGACGGCAATGGGATGGTAACTTAGGTAACGAGATAACAAGTGACAAGCCTGCCCGTTGACAACAGCAGCAAATGACTCTAGATAGTAACTTTAGTTTGCTTAAACTATTCCCTGAGCCTGTCTACCTAGACGACAGGTGATATGTACAATGTTCATAGGTCTCATATACATAGTCATTCGACCAGTGACAACTATTTCGGTAACATTGAGGTGTATAACATAGGAATTTATCTTTTTTTTAAATGTCCTCTGACATTCACACAGCGCTATCTAGCCCCAAGTTAAGCGTGAAGCCTGTTTTGGGTACTAAACAACGAATAAATATACTTATTTTTTTTGTTGTAAATACATACATATTTTACATAGAAAACACCCAGACATTACAAACAGACTTGTTCATGGACACAAATGTTTGTACTGCCCGGGAATTGAACCCGGAACCCTTGGTGTTGCAGTCGACGTCTCAACCACAACACCAAATGGTCGTCATTATATAGTCATTACATAGTAGTATCGTGGTCTGCGTTTGACATCTACGCCTTAACGATTCAGTATGAAGCCGAAAAACCTACCATCTAGTAAACAGTACTGTCTGTACTCCACATACACTGTATAAACTCACAACAAAGGCTAAAAATGAAATTCTTTTGAGCAACAACAAGCGAGTTTGTTAAAGCAAAGCGTTATTGTGTCGGGATTGATGGATATTTTCTATACCCAAAGGATTCAATACATGCCACGGTTCAACTGTACGTGCGCAATACGGGGCCGTTAGTAAAAATAACGATATTTTGTATAAAACACATTTTGTAACACCACTTTATTTGTTTTATTGTAAAAGTGAATACAGCAGCTATTTAGAAAATATTTAGCTATGTTAAATTAGCGGAAATCCGCTAATTTTACTTCGACCTCGGTTAGGTTCGGTTCTTTACATATAATTTTATTCACAAAAAGAAATAAAGAAAATCATATGATTGACGTTAAATCAAAACAAATAATTTCAGTTTTTCGTACTGGTGGATAGTAAACAGGGGTCACAAGACTTACTATGGAATCCACTTAATATCTGTCTGACAGTCGCTGAGAACTTTAATTAACCTTATAACAATATATTTGATATAAACATACCAAGTTAAATATCATACGAAAATATATAAATGCTGAGCACAAGTCGCGTTAATAATATATAATTTGTATTAAGACACAGAATATAATATGTACTTATAATATTATAATGGATATAGTTAACTGCACTTTAAAAAATATGGTCTGCCTTTACTTATTATGCGAAATAAATCCACTAAGTAATGGCTACAATAAATTTAATAAGATTCAATCTTTATCATTAGAAAAAGTTTAGCGTCCGTCTCACTAAATGTTTACTGGGAGCGAAATTATTCACATGGAATAAATACATTTTCCACCTTTCTGTATTTTGCTAAAATATTCTCACGGACCACTGTGGCCGTGTGAATGCCCGCTTGATAGCCATAATCTAGGGGCACGGCAGTGCCCCCGCCAAGTCGAGCGCGAAGCAAACACTGCCGTACCAACCTTTACAGGATCCATTTCGCCGCATTTTCAGGCCCCAATTTGATAACCTTTGGATAATACCACAGCGCAAAAATTTTTTCATCTAGTAAGATATAATAACATACTTTAAATCCAAAATTTCAAGTCTGTAGGTCATTTAGTTCCGACGTTAAGCGAAAGCAAAGTTTCGCATTTTCGACAGATAGACACTCACTCACTCACTCATGATCATCAAAATAGAACTAGTACTCAGAGAGCTGAAATTTGGTACAGGGTTGGGGTTAAATGGCTACATAAAATATAAGAGATACCACCTTTAAACAATATATATTCAACACGGTGGGTCGCTTCATCCAATGATAGACCGACGACTTGCGAAAGGTCGCTGGTGGAGGCTGGATGAGGACAGCGGAGGACCGGGATATCTGGCGCAAAATGGGGGAGACCTATGTCCAGCAGTGGACTGCGATAGGTTGAATAGGGAGACTTAAATAAAATACTATTTCCATGAACTATTAGATTAAAAAACTTCGTTAAAACGGAGATCATACTTAAAAAAACCAATAACTTTTCATTATTTTATATTCATAAGTATAACAGCTACTTAATAAATATTTAAAATATTATCTCCAAGAAAACCCTGTGTCATGAATGCTAAATCCTTTCAAGTGTCGAAACCCTGAAGGAGCAATTACTCATTTCGCGTAATCTCGAATCCAATAATTTTTAGATGCTCTCAATTTGAAACGTAAATTGGACTCTAAAAGACTTGAGAGCAATCGAAAGCTAAATATAAAAAAAAAAAATACAATAAATACTGCTTCTGTAGTAGTGGGGCACAGCGTTCAGTTTAGATCACTGCGCAACCCAGGGTCGTGGGTTCGGATCCCGCACGGAAAAGTCACTTTATCCGATTTTTCCTAATTAGGTTAGAATTTTACAGGCTGAATCGCCTGATAGCCCGAAAAGATTTTTTTCCGTGGTCGGTCCCAGCTACAATCTAACAGATTATAAGATGATTGTCGTTAACTTACAGCAATCCACATTGGGCCCACGTGGTGGGTTACAGCCTGTGCCCAACTGTAGGCCGTTATGGGCTGATAATGGGAGATGTACTTTGAATAGGTATAAAGAGCATTACATACGCATCTTTATTTAAGTAGGTTCTTATTTGAAAAAAACTGCCGATGTTCTCGATTTCACCCTGTACATTTATTATATCACTTCACCATGTTAAAGTTCATGAAACAATGCATTTTTCGAGTACCTATATGTAATAGACACAATAAAAATTACAAAATCCCAATATTTTTACAGAAAAGTCAAAAAATATATATTATGCAATATCAAAATAGGAATGCGTTAAAATACAACAACCCATGCTAAAAAAAAATTAAAACTCAGTATCATCCAGAACTCTCATGTTTTTTATGTATTACGGTCTTGTATTTAAAGCACCGTGAAACATACGCAAATGTTTGCATTGCAGTACGCTCAAAGTGAATGAAAAATATCTCAAATTAATGAATCTTTTTGCATTCATTAAATAGTGTGGACTCAAATATAATTTTTTTGAACAGCAATATTTTTTTCCAAACAGCATTTGTTTAGTCTCGCATCATTATACATTTCAGGATTCCAAATACAGTCATTTAGTCTACTTATGCGCATATATTGTGATTTCAGCTACGATGAATTAAAGGTCCACTAAGTATTTTGGACCATACTTAATGTATTTTGTGGTGGCCCAAATCGCTTAAAAGGTTGAAGAAACCTTTGGGAAAGGATTAAAGCATAATTTTATAAAAAGAAGTATTTAACAAAGCAAGTGTAAACTTATATTCATTACTCAGTTAGTCAGACACATAGAAAAATATACAGACATTTTATGGTCCATATCATAATTATTTCAATATAAATTGCGCCCAAAACAAAAACTAATTTGCTGGTTTTTATTCACATAATTAATCGACTTTTATTGTGGTTGTAGACATATCTTTTGTACCCAGGACGATGTAAAGCAGCGATTCACACGGGTCGACAGTTCCATTGAAAAGGGAACGGTCCCTAGATCTCAACGTCAAAATCTCGTCACATCGAGTCGCCATTGCCGGTGAGCCGAGTGTTTGCGAGTCAAGATCGAGGTCGTCGTTTGTTTGCTGTCAACATCCCTATGCATAATTCCTTTATTACATTTACCCGACCCTTGAGATGTTGTAGATCCCTCGTATTCTGTTTTATTGTAAAAAATCAAACAAGCCCACCTTGGGGTTAGCAACTTTAACCTATAGCACCAATGATATCAATACATTAATCACCAAAAGGGGCGTCAATTTTGTTAGTTTACTTTAATTAGGCGCAGACATTACGTCGCCCATTACGAAGCTTTACAATCTAACTGTAAATTTGGTATACCGGTACAATTACAATGTTAATGTAAATTTAATAAAAAAGTGTTACTATGAGGCTGGATGAGGAAAGCGCAGGACCGGGATATCTGGCGCAAAATGGGGGAGACCTATGTCTCCCGGTTGAGTGTTGCTAACTAAAGTTTACCGTAAGACATAACCCATGAGTGAATGCTCGAAGAAACCACAATTATTCCGAAAATGAATGATGTTCTATGAAATGTACTTTTGAGACACAATAAGATAAAATTGACGAAATTTTACAGAATATTCCACAGGGTCACAGTATCCAGTAATTTCGCTGCATGTCTCACCCTTCAACCCTGAACACAGCTCTACCAAAAGCACAACTGTTATTGGGAGAGAAAATCAGATTACGGTACCCAAGCAGACACCTCTCAGGTCACTATCTCATCATATATGAATATTGAAAAAACCCAGTTATATGAGAAATTACTTTTAGCATCAATTTTCGGTCAATCATGATAGAAATGTATTTTAAAGGATTTCAATTAAATAAAACAATTCCTTTTGCCGAATGAGGGTTATTATTTAAAATGTTTTAATGTAATTTATTATATAATATCATGCAATAAAGATAACTTTATTGCATGAAATTATAAAAGTTTCAATATAGAATCAATTTTATAGTTGTT
>PQWD01007010.1:0-63819 GCA_019425675.1 Leucinodes orbonalis | reverse complement strand
GAATATACCAGTCCATATAATATAAAGGTTTATATTTTTATTTTAGAGTAAAATCCTTGTATTTGTATGTTTATATCTTGCCTATAAATTTTATATTTATATTTACAATATATTTATCAACCAATACATCATATATTTTATTTAATCAATTCATTTAACACAAAATATTATTTGCTTATTTTAAATTCAATTAAAAATACGTTGTGCGGTAAAATGGCAGTATCATTTATCTTGATACGATCGTGGTGATAAAAACAGTCAGAAAGAGGAAATCGTAAATTGGTCTACATCGTTAGGCTACTGGAATAAAAAAAAATGTTTGCTTTGAAAACTAGGTTTAGATGCAAAGGCTCTTTAAAATCAAAAGATCGGTTTTTTTTTCTTCCTGTATCTTGCATTGTTTTCTACTTTAACCAGTTGTCCACCAGTAATTCAGAGTTGTTTGACTTAAAAATACCAGCTACATTTAAATTAAGAACATTATTTTAATAAAAATTAGACATCGTTGGTTAACGCAAAAATTGATGCTCAGTAATGCCACGAGCTATCTAAACCACGATATAAATATTTTTTAACAAAAGAATACCGACTTCAAACTAAAAAGCCAAAATTATTTTTTTAGCTGGGTAAACATTAATGGTTAAATAATAATTTCATAATTTTAAAGTCGGTGCCTAGTATTTCAAGGACTCTGTATGGGTTTATCTATCTAACCTACTTTCATATATTATAAAGCTGAGGAGTTTGTTTGGCACTTGACACTGACATCAAAATTATGAAAGAATTATTTAACTATTTCAATGTACCTATATAATTAGTTATGTACATAGCAATACGTAGTTCATTTATTATACAAAACTTTCACAAATGTTGACTTATTTCTTAGTCTTTAAAACGCAACAAATCACAGATTAAAATACTGTTACATACTTCGATAAACATTTATATAGACTACATTTTAGCGCACATTTTGTTCTTAAACCATTCATAGTCTACTACCGGATAGAGATCTTGGTAAAGATCTCAAGTTCGAAAAATGTATGATTAAATGTTAAATTCTAAACTCAAATATTTATGTATAAAGAAATATAGCTCATTATAATGTCCCCACTCAGGGGCACGAGCCTACCCGTAAGGGTGATTAGGCCTTAGTCGTCCACGCGGGCCCGATTGGCCGACTTCACGCACAACCTTTGAATGTCATCTCTTCTCTCAATCAATCAATATAAAAACATTGTGTCAGTGTATCATAAATAGCCTGCTACATTCGTACCATGACTTTACTTTGACAAATTATCTCAAAATTCACACCACATATATTTACGTCTTCAAAGCAATACACAAAATCTACATCTCAAAAATTCTAATCCATCAGCAAAGATTCTTCATATTTTCTGTGAAAAATAAACTAGTTACTCAGGCATGTCAGTGTTATTTTCCTGTAATATAACGTATCAAACTCCGCAAACTCGATTTTAGACATCTGAGATATCAAATACGTTTCTTTACAAGCCGATTTGTATAAGTAACGAGTTTGAGATAGAGCGCGCCCCGGGCGATACTCGGTTTCTTTGTAATTGGCCGGGCGTAATTTGGGGGTTATATTTAATTCGTGAGGGAGCGATCCGGGGGAATGATTATAAATCGCTTATCAAAGAATCTCGTCCGGAGTTTGCGTTGCGATATTGGAAGTTCGGCCGATCTGCGAATGGATGGTATCAGTCAAAAGTCCGCGAGTTGAACGGGGTTTGAGCAGCGATAACCCCATGCTGTTGCCAGGGATTGGTACATATACAATCATACATCTCGATGCCAGATCAATGGGATTCATGTTTGTAATTTTTCTAGTTAGATGATCATCATCATCTTTACAGCCTAATATATCCACTGCAGAACAAAGGCCTCGCCTTGATTTCCACGCGGGCCACAAATTATCGAAATATGTGACGCGGAACCAATCCCTGGCAGCTAACTACCATCTGCTACCCGCCACCTTAATCAGGTCATACGTCCATCTGGTTGGGGTTCGGCCTACGCTTCGTTTTGCATTACGTTGGACGCCACGTTATGTAAAACATTACGTACATGTGTGTTCTATTTATATATGTAATGGCATTGTATTCAAATATCATATTCCTACACCACTCATATTATGACCTCATAAAGTGATTTGAAGTCATTAGAAGCAACTTGCACGTTAACCTTAAGTAAAACTTAAGGGTAACTATGTAATTTGTTGGGTGCAACTTACCTGATAATAAAGTATTATTATAGTCAATACGTACAGCATGAAATGTTTAAAGCACTGCATCAACATTCAAATGTAACGAAAATTTTAAATCGAAAATTATGTACATTGATACAAAAATCAATTTCGCGAAATTATACATCACCGACCTCATCACACTCTTAAAGCAATTGCGGTGGCGTGAAAATATTTTGATTATCATAATGTTTGAATTACAGACGTTTATCAGCGCCGCCGAATGGAAATTTAAATTGGAAATATTTTTTCCAGCTATCTCGTGTTATGGCTGCGGTGGTAATGTACCCTCTCGCGGGAAAATATTTGATAGATAGATAGATAAGTTCATTGTTTTTCTGACGCTTTTCATTTTCGCGCGTGAATTGTATATTGGTTTATTACTCGCGTTTAAAATAAGCCGGCTTTTTGCGGAGAAGATGTGGACGGAAAGAGTCCCATATGAAAAGAGTCGATCCTGTTGTAGACTGACGGTTATAAAATATATGTAGTTAGCCATCATATTATCATGCCGCTGACGTCGTCAACCGAGACAACAGATATCAGGTCTCCTATACCCGGTAATTTCACTAGCTACAGAGCCCTCATTCCGAACACATAAGTGCATAGCACTCTTATTTCACGGGACGATATCTGGCACTGCGGTGTACCTACCTAGACGACTTAGTATCGAGTCTACCACGAAGTAAAAGTAATCCATAAGCCAATGTCACATAAACCAAGTCATCAGTCCATCTAGTCAGTATACGCTTATTTCTCCGTTACGTAGACGCCACACGAGATCCGTAACGCCCAATCGGTTATAAAATATGTTCTGCCCACTGCCACTTCAACTTGATATCCCTATGTTATAACTTTACAACACATATGAGGATATCTTCACTCAATTTTAATTCGTTAGTTTATCGATTTCCGCATAGCAGACAACAAGTCAAATGTGCGATATTCACTTTTTAATCGGCCGAAGGTCGCCTGCACCCACGCGACACCAGTGAACGGCAATGACACGCCTTCACTCTTGGAATAAGTACAACATTCTTTGATCTAAATAACGTGAGACAAATAAAGAGGTCATATCATTATTACAAAGCTTTGATATATTTCAATTCAATTGAGCATAGTTGGCTCATTGGTGTGGACTGTTGCCTTCCCATCTGGAGGGCAAAGGTTTAAACCCCGCCACTTACAATGTGTTTTCGAATTTTCGAAATTATATGTACGTTATCGTGAAGGAAAACATTGTGAGGAAACCTGCGCGCGCCTGTGAAGTGATTCAAAGGTTGTGCATGAAATCGACCATCTAACACTGGGACCCGGTGACACAGTTTTCTATTACATATGACCTGAATTCAAAAATAAAAGGTGGCAACCCTACATGCAGTATAACGTTAAAAACTAGTTAATGCAAAGGACGAAATGAAAAAAGTGCAGTAATAATTTTGTTGCTTATAATTCGCCTTCCTTTTGTATCCACCTTGATAGTAACACACAAAATATTTGTATTTAGTTTCATTGCCTAAATTGTAAGTTCTTTTACAATTTGTTCTTTAGCTCTAACTAGAAGACCAGTATGCCCGAAGAGAAACCTATTCATAATATACACTCAGTAGCATAACCACAAAATCACTTAACTGATGAATTTAATTTGCGGTAATTCAATGATTCGTAACACCGTTTTAAGGATTATGAGTGGATCGATTAAATCGACCACCACATCCGCATCGATAACAAGGCGCATCGATTAAGTCTGACTCGATTAAATCACATCGCAAGTCGGGAAAGTGCCGTTAATTCGTCGTAATGCGCACGAGTGTCCGACGCGCCCATGCATGCCAACTCGCACGCGTAATCAGTATGTGCATCCCTTTCCTTATCTATTGCTAGATAAGGATGTGTGTACACTGTAGGAAACATCGATACAGCTAGGTAGCTTTTTTGTTGTTGCTTCTCAGTTCATAGTTCTTATGAAAGTCGTTTGCAATGATCTTATATGGTGCTCTTATTGCGTGGAAATACCTAGTCAGATAAATGATTTACTCTGACCAACGTTGTTAGATTTTCCAAGCAATTTTATAAGATAATCTCTCTCAGCCCATTCTAAACCACTGCTGGACATAGGTCTACCACATTTTGCACCAGATATCCCGGTCCCCTGCTTTCCTCATATTTTTAATATTATTATTTTTTAAGGCTTTAAGGGCCGATTTGCAAAAACTTCAATATGCAAGATTTATTGTTCGTGATAAATAGCCATCATACTTATTTTTAGTTTGTACCTTATAAACTGCGAACAATTGGATATGATACTTCCTTCCCTATTGGAAATGTTTGGGGATGGATTTTTGAAAAAAAAATTATAACATATTTTTCATTACTGACAAATAGTCCGCATACCCCAATTCACGTCGTACTTATACAAAATGCGGAATGTTTCCATACAAACTTCCAACCCCCATTTTAGGGAAGTGGGGGGTCAAATCGGACAAAAAGTAGCCTAAACCTATTCTAGGTTACCTTCTTATCAACATACCAAGTTTCAATAAAATTCACCTTAAAAACTTCGAAATGTTCGGAATGATACTTCCTCCCCTATTGGAAGGATGGGGGTGTATTTTTGAGAAAAAAAATATGCCATATTATTTCGTTTCTAGGCATAGTTCCCTTACAATTCTCAGCGTCGTACTACCCAAACATTGCGGAATGTTCCATACAAACTTCCAACCCCACTTCAGGAGGGGGGGTTAAAACAGGGATAAAAATGCCCTCTTTAAACCTATTCTAGGTTACCTTTATCAACTTCCAAGTCAATAAAATCTCACCTTAAAAACTGCGAAAAATTGGATATGATACTCCCTACCTATTGAAGGTTGGGAGGTGGATTGTAAAAAAATAATTATGCCTATTTTTTCGCTTTCTGAAATAGTCCGCATACCAAATTTCTGCGTCGTAACTACAAAAATGCGGATGTTCCATACCAAACTGCCAATCCCATTTTAGGGAAGTGGGGCAGTGGAACGGGACAAAAGTAGCTAAACCTATGCTAGGTTACCTCTTATCAACATTACCAAGTTTCAATCAATCCGTTTAGCCGTTTAGCGTCTGGAAAAGCGTCACAAACAGACAGTTAGACCAGACAAGAATACTTTCACATTTTTAATTAGTATGGAAGTATGGATTTTGGTCTCTACTCGCTATCGAACGGGAAACCCTTTGGGTTAATAGCCGACGACCTTACCCTTACCGACCTTTGCGAGTCATATCCCCACGATAATCTCTCTCTTCACTTTGTGAGTGTTAGTTTGTCAGTTAGGTTAGATATTGCAGGTTCACCTGTTTCTCCTAAAAGAAAGACGATTCCGTGCTTCGGAGGCACGTTTAGCCGTCGTCCCGGCCGCTTCGAATTGTTGTTAGTCAAAAACCGCGTCAAAGGCCGTGAAGCGGTTTCAAAACTCTGAAACAGGACTTGTGTGAGGTCAGTCCACTCGCTAAGAAAAAGAACAAGAATTTGTCTTTAAAAAACCTACACATTTAGATAAAACAAGAGTAAACATACTCGAATCCGCGCCTACGAAAAAAACGCAAGTCGATTTTGCATGAAATTATTTTCACCGAACATAATCGCAGTGCGCGCATAGGTACTATTGAAAAACATTAGTATTTTTGTAAAATAAGATGAAAATATATTAAACGTACCTTGAAGTGAGTAGGTGCACAAAACAAAAACTAAAAGTACCTATATTTAATATTTACAAAAAAATGCGCCTTGCGGCTTTTTCGGCATTCACTGATGAGGATTTCCCAGTAAACCTTCTGTTATTTTTTGTGCTTCGTCGGGGCCCCCCTGACGTGGGCCCTAAGCTAGTGCTTAATTTGCTTAAGGGTTAATCCAGGACTTGGTAATAGTCGATGTCTCAACTATTACACCAAACTGGTCATTAACTACATTGATTACTTACTTTCTTGCTAAGCAAGAGTTATTGTCAACATTTATATCAATTTAATTATATGATGATGATTATTATTTGTCTGTGGTCATGTAGTGAATTACGTCCTAATCTCCCATATTCCCAGACCCATATTCTGCACGCAGGCCAGTATCCTTTAACCTTTTGAACGCTAATGACACCCAAAGGTGTCAGAAACAATAAATGTCTATTGTATCTGAATTCCTGGCGTTCAAAGTATGCTGTGCGGTCCATAGGCATATGCCCCGTAGTGGGCTGATGATGACAACTAGGTAACGTTGCCACGTTACCTACTCCAGACAAGACCCTCTTTCCAGTAGGCACTTTGGGCAAGTGCCTAGAGCTCCGCGACCGATAGGGGCTCCAATAGTTCTAATAGAAAAGGAAATTATTTTATTACGTATATACAATTACATTTAGTTAATTTTGATCCCCTGATTTGATCTGGTTAAGGTGGCGGGTAGCAGATGGATGTCAACTGCAAGGGATCGCTCCGCGTGGAAATCATTAGGGGAGGCCTTCGTTCAGCAGTGGACATAATTAGGCTGTAATGATGATGATGATGATTAATTTTGATCCCCGCGCCCCCGCGTTAGTATAATATAAGATTTCCCAAGCCCCTCTGTCGAAGTCATAGGGGCCCCAGTATTCTTATATGCCCAGGGCCTACAATTGGTCAAAGACGGCCCTGACACCGGGTACGACATATTCTTGATAAGTAGCTTCTTTTATAAAAAAAAATTAAACATTTTCGACAACCCTATCTAAATGCACGCTGCTCCTTATCTACCTCACGCACCACCTCACAATACAAGTCGCATGGCATCTCTACGCTGATAATACGTGTAATTGTTGTGGAAAACTCAAAGTAGGGAAAACTAAGACCTACCCTCAATACTATATATATACTAAATAATTAGTAAGTTGCTGCGTAATGAAATGGGTGTGACATTGCCGAGAAATGTGTTCAATTGTAATCAAATAAGTATGAGTTTTCTTTTTATGTTATAAGTGTACAGGACGGTCCGGACGTTCACCTGATGGTAAGTGATACGCCAGACCACGACAGAGCGGCATTAAAGGAGACCAACAACTGATAGACAATTATTATTCTCCATCAATGCCGCACTGCGCCCGTCACCCGAGACAACAGACAGTCAGGTCACTTATACCCGGTAATTTCACTAGCTACGGTGCCCTCATCCTGAAACACAAAAGTTATACACTCCTGTTTTACGGAATGATATTTGGCATTGCGGTGCCTACCTAGACGACTCAGTATCGAGTCTACCACCTAGTTGTTTCAATATATCAAAATGAAGTATACTACCCGTTGTTTAGTACCAATATTAAAGGCTAAACGCTTAGTTTGGCCACGGTAATATTAATTGTACCCTAGTTTGGTACTAGATGGCACTGTATGAATATCAGTAAATATTTATATAATACTAACTAAAGGAATGAGATAAGGCGATCCCAATGCTCCCTTTTTCCCATACTTTCTTTTCCCAGGTCGGCAACGGCAACTTTATATTCATACTAAGTATCAAAAAAACATATCCAATAATAATTAAGTAGGTGGTAGTCTCTGTACTGAGTCGTCTACCTAAACGTTCGTATCACCACAGTGCTAGAAATCGTACCATGAAATAGAAATGTTTTGCGTTTCTCTGTTTCGGGATTAGGGTACTGTAGCTAGTACAGAGAAGGAGAAACCTCGCATGTATTATATTGTATCGGGTGACGAGCGCTGTACGGTATTAATGATGAATACTAACTGTCTATCAGTTATTGGTCCCCATCAATGCCGCTATATCAGCGCTTAAACGTCCTGTACACTTTTTAACATAAAAAATAAAAACAATTTGAGTTTGAATAATAAAACATGTTCCTGTAGACTAACACCAACAGGGGCAAACAGTTTTTTTATATATTTCATAGAAACAACGCTATAACAGTAGTATTTCATTTTTCAAAATTTATTTTAATATACCTGCATCTGACTCTTTTCCATTAAATAACAAAAGCAAATAATAAGAATTCTTAACATCATTATTCAAAATGAAGCAAGGAAATGAACACTTAATAAAGTGTTTTACTGCCTACCTATTCAATGTCGAATTTGTTTTGGCTTGTACGAATCCAGAAAGGAATTTAATATCATCATGTCGTTCCGAGTCAGCAAAACAAGCGAACTTAAATTAATTGAACCCGCCAAATGAAGACGGGCCAGCTCGATTTCAGGATTTCATATCTAGCATTGTCTGGAACAAAGGGGCGATATTGTTCTACCACGCCTTTGTCTCAAATGTCGAAGAAAAACCTCGACAAGCGAAACCAGTAGGTATAGAAAACAATCGGTTTTGCTGGTACCTATCTATGGCTTTCAATGTTTTTATTGCTATCAGGTTTAATTCTTAAGCAAATAATTTGAAACAAAACTACACCGTTTATCATACAAAAGTAATATAAGTATACCATTTTTCTAAAATAAAGAAAATCCTATTAAACCAACCCTAAGTGAAAAAGAAATTCAGACAACTAAGATGACTGTGTAATCATTGTTAGCTCTCAAAAGTGTGCTTAGAAGTAGACCCTTTCCTAAAACCGGGAAACTTTCTGTTCCAGAATCATAGGCAAAACATAACTTTGCACTTGAGACTAATTTCTACTGCCAACAGGCCTGAAACTTAAACTTTCCCTGTCAAATGTTCCGCAAAATCCTTTGGGACTAGCCACTAAGATTCCTTTAGTATCCCGTTCCCCCAACCCGGTCTTAACACTAAAAAGAAATGATTCCTAGCAAAATAGTATAAGGTATTCCATCGCAGTGGCTCGAAAATCGTGAGTAAGATTTCTACGTAATATTCCTTTGGGACTGCTCTTAATTTGATGAGAATGTTAAAAAGGCATTCGGTTATTTGGGAGCCGGCGTTGAGAACCACGATTTATATTGTCCCAGATGAGATTACGGTATGACGGGACGTTACGGTTACTCTTTGTGTTTTCACGTAAAAATATTTTTTGGACATCTCTTAAGCGTACTTTTCAGTTTACGTAAGTCAATATTCAGTTTAGGCATGACTCAGTTTAAGGCTCAATAAGAGGCTTTATTTAATTGTTACTTTGAAAACCCTAATTCAATTACCTAGTTCTATGTCGCGTAAAAAGCTAATTTTTTGCAAATTACGCCTTTCTTGTAGAGAAAAGTAGTTGTACAATTGTCATCATCATCATAATCATCACCAGCTCATATGCGTCCCCGCCCAGAGCCACAAGCCTATCCGTAGAGGTGTACAGGCCTAATTCGTCCACGCGGGCCTAGTGCGTATGACCGATTTCAGGCAAAACGCTTGATGTCTTCGAAGTCGTTCGTGGGTTTCCTCACGATGTTTTCCTTCACCGTAAGAGCGTTACTACAAAATATTATACAAGTAAGTGTAGTATGATAATACAATTGCATAAAGACAAATGTCTAAGCAATGCGTCCTACCTGTACTAACATATGGATAAGATCAGAATTGATTTAATCCGTAAGAGAACTAAAGGTACCGACAAGGCCCACCGGATCAGCAAGTTGAAGTGGCAGTGAACTGGTCACATATGTTGCAGAACCGATGGCCGTTGGAGCAGACGAGTTCTGGAGTGGAAACCGCGTCTAGGCAAGCGTACAGTAGGACCGACTGACGACTTGCGAACGGTCGCTGGTGGAGGCTGGATAAGCAAAACGGAGGACCGGGATATCTGGCGCAAAATGGAGGAGATCTATGTTCAACAGTGGACTGCGATCGGCTGAAGAGAAGAGCATCGGATAAATGTACATATATTTTAAAAAATACGAAAATACAGTGGTACGTGGCGGGATTTGAACCTACGCCCTCCAGATCGGTAGGCAACAGTCTAAACATAGAAGCTACCGATGCTCTACAAATAGTATTTTTAGTAAATGAGATTATACGAACTGTGTTAACTTTCGAGTATAAAATGTAAGTTTTTCCTACTTAATTTATTATATCTCATATCTAAAGTTTATCTTTTAGGATGTTTGAATATTAACTCTCTATGTGAATGTGTGTTACTACAAATGGATTTTTAAAACTTTACAATAACATAGCGAACACTGCAGAGTTATACATGGGTTATTTATCATCCCCCAAGTCTCATGGGAAAGGGAGCTTTGCGGGTGAAACTACGGCGCGCTTTAATATAAAGCTTTCAATAATACAAATGTTTTTTTTTTCATCAGTTACTTAATAAAGCTGAATTTATATAATAAAGCTGAAATTATTCGAATACAGAAGACATTTTCCAAGCCAAATATCGGGACTGGCCGTTAGATATCTAAAAGTTCCTATTAGTTAAGTAAAAACTATTATGTTTGAACATGACATTACCAAATATTATTATCATGAGTTAAAGACAAAGGAAACTACGAATGTGTCTTAAGCTGCTAGTACCTTATACACGAAAGCCATTTCTTATGTAACAAAAGCGGTTTGACGTGAAATTAATAGCACTTAACCAAGGTTAAGCCTTCATCAGCGCCGATGGGATTCGAATTCCCGCGATCGGTTCATCGATAAAATTACCATACAGAATAGCGTTACCGTAAATAAAAGCATGTATTTATTTCGTTAACTAAAAGAGACTCGCCAATTACTGCTTATTTCTGCCGCAATTGCGTTTTTTCAACGCCGATTATGGTTGTGGTATGCTATTACTTGATCGAATTTAACGTCTCATGTCATGTATTTATGGGATATTCGAAGCTATTTAAACGGAATAATACAACGACTCCCAATCATTTGTTTATTATATGATGTATTCATATGTATATCTAATTGAACATAATAAAGGAGAACTCGATTCCAATTGAGATCTTAGATATGGAGAATAAGCTCCAATAGCCATCGGTTTTGCAACATACGCCACTAACTCACTGCCACTCCAATTTGTTAATCCGGCGAGCCATGTCAGTAACTCTAGTTACTATAAAAAAATAAACAAAACTAAACACAACATTAATTTTGTCTAAACATTTGATAATTTAAGGGTGCGATAACTTTTCACAAGTTGAAACTAGTTATATAGGCTATGAGCCAAGTAGAGCGCGGCTAGTTGGCAACCCTCAGTAATGTCGTTTCCATACGAAACGCGGCCTGTAAGCCATCAGGAGCTCGTGTCGGTCGTCCATTAAATTTTAGTGACACTAACATTTAAGGGGATACGAGTATTATAATTTCCTTTAGCTTTCGGAAAGATAAGTAACATAGCATCGAATAATTATCTAAAATACTTGAGAGTTTACATTAAAAAGTAATAAAATGGTTTCTTAAATGAACTTACGATTAAGCTTAAAATGCTAACATAGTTATGTAATATAATCTCAGTGATTTGCCAGATACATTCCAACCAAATATACTCGTTCACAACAGAGACAATTGAATGCCTATTCAAATAACATTTCGGGTTTTCATAATTTTTTTAATACTCATAATACTTTGTAATACATGTTCTAACGCCATATTGTCGTTTTAGAATATTCTGAGTATTTCATATCGATGGCATCTATTTAAAATGTCAAGAATAGACGAAAATTTAAAATTTATTTGACGATTAGGTACATATTTATTTTAATAGCATGGTTTTCATTATCAAACAAGTAGTAAATATGTTATATAAAAAGATTTCAATCAGAGTAATACTTCTATTTAATTTGTTTTGGGACCTTCCGTATTATCATTTTTTAACTTCGGTAACATAGATCATAGACTCGATCCCTTAGATAAACAATGTATGATCCTCACGTAGTAGTAAACTGTAACGAAAATTCCGTTTTTTTCCTTGTTAGGTTACCAATGTTAAAAGAGGAGAAATGTGTTAAATTTGTATTTTATTTAAATAATTGTAAATATATAATTTCTTCAAAACAAATTTCTCGGCAACTGCTAGTATTATTATTATCTATCCATAAACGAGCATATTCTATTTTAAATTTTATCTATACTAGAAGTATAAATGTCATGGCAAAGGAAATATATTAGGTGTGTTATTAGGCTTTAGTCTTAGTCCTACTTAAAAATTAACGTAGTTTACTTTGAGTACCTAAGATATTATTATAGTCCTTTATATTTCACCGTTCAACGTACGCTTTGTGGTCCTTGTTAATAAAGTTACATAAAATCAGCTCACAATTACGTCGTTTCAGCTCCGTAGCCCGATTCGATGTAACATGTACAAATAGGATTCGTAACAAAATTTGATGCCATTCCACACGTCCTCCTTTAAAGCCGGTGCTGCAAAGAAAATCCAATAATGACCGTGCCGTGGTGGAGTCGAATTATCGGTGTTCGCGGTTTCAATTGGTGAGGGCTGAAGGAGGCATTAGCGCGGTGTGGATGCGAGGTACACGTGACTGGAAAATAAAATGCTGATGCACGATAATTATGGATTTACGGTAATTCAGAGAATTTGAGGTTTTTAATTCCCTTTAAGGGTTCCGTAGCCAAATGGCAAAAACGGAACCCTTATAGATTCGTCATACCCTTTTTTCTTCTAAACTATAGACACTACACTATTAAAACTTTGTAAGCATATGTATTCTGTAAACCGCTATAAGATTTTGACAAGAACTTGAAAAAAACTTAATATATTTTGGTATTCTCCATACATTGTACTGAAACTCAAAATTGTTTTTTCATCGTAGCCCCCCGTGTAGGGTATCAATGTGTAGATCTTGTAAAATGATATCGAGGTCTCTCATCACTTTCAATGTGGAAAAAAGTGGACCTAACAACTGTTGTCTCGGGTGACGGGCCCAGTGCGGCATTGATTGAGGACAATAACTGTCTATCAGTTATTGGTCTCCTTTAATGCCGCTCTGTCATGGTCTGGCGTATCACTTACCATCAGGTGAGGGTCCAGACCGTCCTGTACACTTATAACATTAAAAAAAACCTCTTACATATAAACGGTCACACTTGTGATATACATTGTGTGGCCCAAAAAAAAGTTCCCATATGGCTGAATTCAGATGTAGCCGGAGGGGTTGTCTTGTGCTGTGAATGGTTACGGAATTATAGCATTTATATTAAATAAATGATGATGCGAACTATTTTATATTTTAAACTATGTTATTATGTTTCTAAAATGCTCTGACAGGCTAGTTTCTATCTATTCTGAGTTGGTGGTAAACTCATAGCAAAATGTAAATATTATGTTTTACAAATAATTAATTAATTAAATAATCAGAAAGATTTCCAAAGAAATGAGAATGAAATTTACCTGGCCTTGATAAGTGATGTTTAGGATATCAAGTATTTTTGAACAAATTCTAAATTTAATATATCAAAGGCGAAATTTTGTGAATGTGTGAGTGTGTTTGTATGTTTTCACGTCAAAACTGAAGCGATTTAAGCTATTTTAATAAAACTTTGGTTTATAGAGTTAGCTGTCTACCTTTTTTTTTTTTTTTTTTTTAGAACTGACTACTGCTGTTGGCCGCAGATGGCCTTTACAGCTTCACCGGGCAAGTGGCGAGCGCAGATGGCTCTCAGCCTAATAGATCCCCAATACCGCTAATTTTAAAATACGCTAATATAATCGTAATTGTGTCCCAATAGAAAAATTTTGCACTCATTCGTTCTATTCATTCTACTATACAATTATCAATGTTAACCATTACCATTAAACTTTTACCAGAATATCAAATTTATAGTTGGATTTAAGTGTCGTTATGTCAAATAAATTAGTAGAGTCGTTGAGGCCCTGGATTATAACATACGCTACGTTTTACGGCGGCAAAATATCTTAAACTGCGGGTTACATCGCAGGACACAGTAAGATACTATAAACCATAAATAATCATCAATTTACAATATAAAATCAAAACAAATTTTGCTAATTAGCAATTTATTTCAGGTTAAGACAACGTAATAAAAAAGTACGTCCCAACGTCCCATAGGAAAATAAATTACGCCATTACTATCCGAACCATTAATCATTAGGATATTGAATGGTTATTAATAATAAAACTTCTTGTACTTTAATGCTTCCCACACAATGATCTATACAAGATTAATAAAAGAGTCTTCGTGAAACAATAGAATAGCAAGTATTTAAAAGAACGGTGTCTTCCATATAACTATTACGTTATCAGAGATCGGTTCAAGTTTATGGTTTTGTTAAATAAAAACGTGAGAAGAATATCATGGCTTATTAAATATTGGTTGCTTAGAGCACGGAAGCAAACTAATCAGAATTCTAGTCTTGCTTTATTATACATCTATTTTTGGTTAAAGATTTGTAATGATTGTTATAGGTACATGATATGTGTTATGTTTCCTTATAGGGAAATACAATATACACAACAAAATAATACCATTTACATATTTCTTTAAAGGTAATATTACATTACAGCGTTGTTACGAAAACATTTGGGGTGGTTAAGGTAAAATGTTTTTAGTGTAGCCGTAAAGTAAAGGTATTTCATACTGCCAAAATACAACAAATCAGCCTATAGCTCTGATGGGTACAAGGCCACCCACACAACATGACTTGTATATTGGGCTATGATATTTATAATCCACGCGAGCCTCAATCGGATTAGTATGTGTTATCCTAAGATAATCCGGAACTTTACCCAGGGCTCAACGTGCTTTCCTAAGCGAGGAGTATACAGGGCGGTCAAGACACTCAAAAAGATGGTAAGTGATAAGCCCGACCATGACAAAGCGGCGTTAAAGGAGACCAACGACTGATAGATAGTTATTATTCTCCGTCAATGCCGCACTACGCCCGACATCAGAAACAACAGATATAAGGTCTCTTATACCTGGTAATTTTACCACCAAGGAGACTCTAGACTCCTGGGTAGGTAAACCCGAGAGGTTTAGTATAAAGTTACTTCACTCTAATCACTTCCAATCTTTTCGGAATGAACTAATTCCAGTCAATCAAACACTAATCTTATCTATCAAAGGTTTTCGATAACACTCATACGCAACTTTGAAACGAAGTTAACAACCAGATTAATTAATGTTCCGTGTTATTTAATTTTCGTCAACTTCTGTTTTGACACCGCGCCAAGTTTGTTTATGAAATTCTTGTTATACGTAATTTGTTCAGGGAGGGACAAATTAATGGAGCGGGGACCGTATCCGCTGTGATTATGATATGTTATACTTATGTATTATGATATCTCCATGCTTCGGGAGACACGTTAAGTCGTCGTCCCCGGATACTATGCTAGTATTCGCTAGAGTACTATGCCCAATCTCCCAACAGCTAGGCTGTGCGGGAAGACCCGTGCCCTTCGTTGAGCCGTCATCAGCTCATTGACCGTGCCCACTGAGAGCCACGAGCCTACCCTTATAGGCCTTAGTCGTCCACGCGAGCCCAGTGCGGATTGGACGACTTCACACACAACCTTTGAATCCCTTCGCAGGCGTGCATGAAGGTTTCCTCACGATGTTTTCCTTCACCGTAAGATCGTCGCGTAACGTACATATAATTTCGAAAATTCGAAAACACATTGGTACGTGACGGGATTTGAACCTCAGCCCTTCCGGTAGCAGGGCAACAGACCACACCATTAAGCCACCGACGCTGCATTGAGCCGTCATAGTGATACTAGTGAATTTGACAAATGGACTTAATATTAACAATGCTATAACGAATAATGATAAAACTATGGTTTAGCTTTCCACCTATTTTATGTAAAAAAGTTTACAGGATGGTCAGAGCGCTCAACTGGTGGTAAGTAATACGCCTGTCCATGACAGAGCGGCATTCAACTTATCAGTTGTTAAAATCTATCAAAGCCGTACTGCGCCCGTTACCCGAGATAACCCATGATAGGACTCTTATGTCCGGTAATTTACTAGCTCCTCGACTCAATATGGAGTCTACCCATCTACAAGACTTAAAAAAAATACTAGCTGTTACAGATTATAAATAATAGATATTTCTGACGCAAAATTGATACGAATACATTAACGTAATAAAGATTTTTGTAAAATAATATAATAAGCTTTCATTTCAAAGACGCAGCTTTAATATTCTGAGAATGTTTTATTAGCATTCAAAAAATATATCTTTGATCTTGTATTTCGATAGTTTTAAAAATGCAGAGACTAATATTCTGAATAGACTGGAATTATAATTTACATAAATTCAGAAAGCAAGTAATATAATAAATCTAACTTTGATATCGCGTCATGAAAATTAGGCCCCGCGTCCTTAGTAGAGCAATGGGTCATCTTTATCAAAGCAACAGACTATTTATATAATACTCGAAACTTAAGAAATTCAGCTAATTATTTTCTCCGCTTTACTGCATTATATAAAAAGTAAACTTTCCACAGTCTGTCTCTATTTATATATATTATTTATTGTTAAAAGTCCCTAGACTTTTAACAATAAATAATATCTTATTTACAAAGCGATTTTAAAGTAACTTCAAAAGAACACGTATTCGTATTATTTCATGACAAAAACATGTGAATTGATATATAAGACGTCCTATATAATATATGCAATCAACATTGCAGCCGAGGGAAACCGAGGCGGGTCTCTAGCAAATTTTAAATGCTTAAAACCCTAAATAGATTAAAACTGTTACTTATTGGATACGCATGATGGTTTACAAGAGAAAAAAATTAACCCTGCAATAAGTTTCCGATATCGTTATGTAAACCATGTTTAAATTCTTTTCAATCCATTACCCTTAACTGGACTTTTCTGATCGTGCTATTAAGCATATTAGCGTATGAGTACTAACCATAACTTAACTATATTCGCAGATGCTAAACATATGTTAAGTGTTGAAACCTCGCCAGTGATATTGCACGGTGCGTAGTGTCACGGTCACCCATCTCAGTCTCACAAGCTGTGGCGCAACTTGTTCCTTTGTGTTCCGCTACAATTCACACCGCTCTTTCGCCGCTGACGATTTAGTAACCGCGGTATCACATGTCTAGCTTTTTTAGCTATCAATTTCACTTCACCTCACTTCAAACTATTTCTCTGCTGTTGGACATAAATTTAATCTACTTCGCGCGGGATATCCTTTTAATAAAATCGTCATTTATGATTCTGTAGAGAGAGAGTAAGTTATAATAATTTATTTACAACTATTCCGTTAATTAATGCCTGGCTGGAAGGAAACGCACAGGTAAGGATAGAAAACTGAACGGAATAAGCCGAAAATTAGGGTGTGTATTGCGTCAGTTTAGAAACCTACTTTGGAAGTAAGAGTATGAATGTATTCCTGGAAATGCTTTCCCTCCCTAGTATCATAAAATAAATTGGGACCAACTTTCAAGGTTGTTTCATACATGTGTAGATAGATAGGCAATATTGCACCTCATCATCATCAGCTCATTAAACGTCCCCACCGAGGGGCACGAGCCTACCCGTATAGGGTGATATTGCACCTACATATAATCAAATAAATCTATTTCCAAAAAATATATATATTTCCAAGTTCATAATTGATACTCAAAAAATCTTAATCGCTTAATCTAAAGCATAGTAAAGGGGACTTCACCCATCGTATAAGTAACTATGAAAACGAATCTATGCAATAATGTTTAATAGCACTTACATTACCAGTTATAATAACGAAATGGTGTCTGTGCCACGACATAACCAAGTACTATAATAAGATAAAAAGATCGCGCGTCACGCTCAGATAGAAATCAGTCGTTTTACGAAAAAATATCATCTAGATGAAATGTTACACAAGAGTAAATCGGCGCACGCGCGGCGACGTGCGTAGAGAATGTATTTTTAGTGTGACTGTTTCTCAGTATTAAAGAGTGTAAAATATTTTAAACAACTTATTACTTAATTTGTGTCATTTAGCTAGAAAGCCTGACCATTCCACTACAGGGCAAAGGCTTTGTCACATGAATGGCTATGCTACACCATACAGCACGGAAGGAAAACGCAATCCTGGCCCTTGGTTACGATATTGAAGGCTATATCACCTGCCCACCTGGAAGTAAGGCCGATGCACCTTACTTTAAGCCTTTTTCTCCTGGTGTACAGAAGCTAAAAGTCGGATTCAAAACTCGGACATCAATGTTCGTTTCATCATTAATTAATTACAGAACCTAATACCTACTTAGGAGAAAAGAAGAGAAGAGGCTGTCAGCATTTTGATATTACCTAAAATTATTACCTAAAACTTGGTTATTAACATTTACATGAAAAGTACCATATTTCAATTTTTGCACGATATTGGATAATTCTGAGCATATCACTACACAATCGTAGCAATTTACTTGCTTTATTGTTCACGGACAAGATACCATTTATGTTACAGTAATTATGTTAACGGTTACAAACAATGATTATTACATAAAATTATAAATATTTATGGGAAACAGTAAATTTGCAAGAAGAACGTAACAACATTTGTTTCTGGTAAATATCATCATACTTATATTATACATATGCCTATTTCGGTGGCTAAAGAGCGTCGGTGGCTCAATGCTGGGACTGTCGCTTTCCTACCGGGAGGGCTGAGGTTCAAATCCCAACAGGCACCAATGTGTTTTCTAATTTTCAAAAATATATGTACGTTATCCGACGCTCTTACGGTGTAGGAAAACATCGTGAGGAAACCTTCATGCACGCCTGCGAAGAGATTCAAAGGTTGTGTGTGAAGTCGTCCAAACCGCACTGCGCCCTCGTGGACGACTAAGGCCTAATTACCCTATGCGGGTAGGCTCGTGCCCCTCGGTGGGGACGTTTAATGAGCTGATGATAATGATGATCATCAGCCTATTTCGGTCCACTGCAGGGCACAAGCCTTACCGCATAGCTTAACACGCGGGCCCAAGGATTGGTGGCAGTAAATGACTACCATCCTAGATTTGTAGCCAGGGCTGACGGCTTAATATCATTTCGATATTTACAATTGCATGATAAATATTTGATATTAAAGAATAAATAAATATCCACAGACATTCACACAGCGCCATCTAGCCCCAAGTTAAGCGTGAAGTATAGGTACAAAACAATGGATATACATACTTATATATTTTTATATACATACATATTATACATAGAAAACACCCAGACCAATACAAACAGACATGTTCATGCACACAAATGTTTTTAATGCCCAGGGATCGAACGCGGAACCCTTGTAACAGCCGACATTTCAATCATTACATCAGATGGGTCTTCAAATATTACTCTTTAACACAGTCATGAATACGCCGAATTAGCAGTTATTACAAGCAGGAATCATAATTATTTCACACGTAAGGTAAAGCCCATATTGTATAAGTACAAA
Source organism: Leucinodes orbonalis (assembly GCA_019425675.1). Lineage (NCBI taxonomy): Eukaryota > Metazoa > Arthropoda > Insecta > Lepidoptera > Crambidae > Leucinodes > Leucinodes orbonalis. Next base: position 44,285 of record PQWD01007010.1, on the reverse strand, counting down.
AATTGCTACATACTAAAAGCTCTGTCGCGCCAGACAAAAAAAATACATTTACCTCAACCCTTTAGTAACGAACACAATAATGTAAGAATAGCTTTCAGGACGAAAAGGTGAGGCAAAGGTCAAAAGGATCTTCGCGTGCTATTTAATACAAAATCGCCTCAGGAAATTCGTAAGGGTCGGTTAGTTGAAATCATGGAATCAGTTAAAAAAAATATACTACATACTAATGTAAAGGTCAAAAATGACACAACATTGTGATGATATGTATCTCTGTAGTCTACCTAGATGCAACTATTACTATATTTATAACCATCAATTAAAATAATTAACATATTTATAACATTTCCTCTTTATGCTTCGTAAAAATGTAGTTTTATGTTAAAGTAGCTGTGCCCTGTAGTTTTAACAGCGGGATAATATATATATATATATATATATTTTCCCGCAGTAAAACATAGCCTTCGTGTTACCAGGGTGTGTGTCATCGGACTACATACCAATTTTCATTAAAATTGTATGCGATTTTTTCTCCATAAGAACCATCCTTGTAATGTTCCAAAAACTAATAATCGAAATCGGTTTAACTGTTCGAGATTCCGCTTAGCAAAACACACACCGATGTAGTTCTATTTTCTATTTATGTTGAATTCTATTTATGTTTATGTTATTCATTAACATATTCTATTTAATTATAACTCAGAATAAAAAAAACACATAAAAATTTCAATAATAATAAGACGCCTGGTTTATTCAATAAGACAACAGCTATTGGTTAATTAGTTACAGAGCCATTAGAAAGCGTCAATATTGTAATGCACTTTATTATTGAACCGCGTGAATTACGTAAACTGTAAGAGGCTACCGAGTAACAGAGAGAGCAAATTGTTGGACCATTGTACGTGAAGGTGAGCCTATAGAGGATTTATTCTGCCCCCAGTAAATTACATTATTCGGTAAGGATTAAGTAACTAGTTGTGTTAGCGGAATTCCAGATTAAGCACTTAGGTACGATACGCTAAAATCTGAAGTTACCATTTTCCAGACGTTATTATAAAAAGTTGGTGAAAGCATTGAATATAAACTAGGCAATACAAAGTTGTTGAAAAGGATAGACGCCCGAGTTTGAGTAAAGACATTTTTAAGAAGTACGACACAACAAGCTCGTTACGCTTTTTGAAACTGTAGTCATCTATACATTAAAAATTAAATAGTGTATAAAGAATGATGTCATTGGAGTAGATAGTGTAAATAATTTGTTAATAATTACATCGAAAAAATTATGATCTGTTAATCCAGTAATTTCAGTGCCATTTTTGATATAAACAACAAACTCCCTGAACAATTTAAAACAATCAAAAACTCATCAAGAATTAAAAGCATAATTCAATAATGCCTAAATAAGCCCTTACTTACAAATAAATACAGTTAACACGACAAGTTCAAATCAAATCTAATCGAACTCCCCAACAGAGTACATAGTAAATTTAAAACTAACCAGATTTGCACGGCCAAGTTTTGCCTAATCTCGTTACAGCTTAGCTATTTAGTTAATATAGCCCGGCGGAGACGAAGGAAATTAACAGATCCACCGCAAAGGGTAAGTCCAAAGGGAGAGTACATACAAGAAATTCGTAGAGATTTATACGAACTAATTTCTCGAAACCACTGTGTAACGTTAATGACGAGCATATGTTTGTATTTGGCTGAATATAAATTTGTTTTGTTAAAAAACTAACATATATATTTTTTTATGCGTGACAACGCTTGTGACCCTGAAATACAACTTTATTGTTATGTATCGCTTCATCCTATCCACAGTCCACTGTTGGAATAGGTCTTCCTCATTGTGCGCTAGACAGTATATTCTCCACGTTATTCATCCGTCAAGGTCGCTGTAGGAACCTTTACAACCATCGTACTTAAGGGCGTCCTTAGCTACAAACAAAGACGCAGACCTAATTTCCAAAACGTCTGTTAAAACGAACCATTTAAAATTGTAAACTTATCACGTGGTCCGTGTCCATGTCTCAACTGCTTATGTAAGTAAGGAAGTCTTTCAGCATTGCGGACTCGTTGACGAAAACCCATTAATTCATAATCGTATAGAAGGCGGGTAGCAGATAGATGTATAGATAGCTTGGCGTGGAAACCATTAGGGGAGGCCTTTGTCCAGCAATGGACTTTTTAAGCTGTAATGATGGTGATGAATAAATGTAAGCTCATTTACGCAGTACCGTTGTTAGAACTGTACGATCTTCAAGTCAATTCATATAGCACAGCATAAGCATTTTATAGAAACTTAAAGCTTCGGAATATTATTTATGAATATGAGGATTCCGCTACGTTTAGTTTGAAAGTGTTTAGATTTAAAATGCTAGCTTTTAAAGCTTAACACATTATAAACGCTCTTGCATCTGACTGGTAAAATGCATTCAGCGCATTCCATTCCACATTGCTTTCTAGTTAATTATTTTGTTTTGAGAAAAAATATACGTTTATACTGAAAAAGCATTGTCAACGTTTTAAAATTTAATCCTTATTAGTGATCTGGGTTAAATGATAAATAACCGAAGTTTCCGTCTACTCGGACCGCAATTAACAGAGCCGAAAAAAGTAAATATTTTCTTCCGGCGACTGGGACCACTCGTAAATGATAATTGAATTTTAAAAAAATATAAACGAAATTTTTCAGATTTCAATATTAAGGGAAAATCCATTTTGATTTCTAAGCTTCTAAGGTATAAAAAACAGTCTTTGACTACAGTTCTGTTTTATAAAACTTTTGTAATAAAACCAATCACATAAACCATGGTAACTATAATCAACAAAATAAAAATTGGCCAAGCGCGAGTCGGAATCGCCCGTGGAGGGTTCCGGAGCAGCAAGTAACATAAAATAATGTATTTTTTATTTACTTCGACACCTACTACAGCTTTAATATGAAAAATGGTGGTTCACCGTTTTTGACGTATAAAAAAAAACTACTCACCAGAAATTGTTCAAACTAAATTTCGTTGTTAGGCTTAATGGTAATGTACATCATACATTTTTTTAGAACATACACACAACCCCATAGTTTAGAAATTAGAGGCGGGGACACAATTTTTTTCAACTTTGGAAGTGTCTCTCGCGCAAACTATAAAGAGCAATTATGATGCTGGTTTAAATTGGAAGGCACACAATATTTCTCTAAATAGCCTTAAAATAGGATTTTTAAAATAGGATAATTTTACCATAATAAATATACCTTTTTAATGCCGTAACTGTGATCTCACATGTCTTCTACGAGTATGTGTAAAAGCAGAAACAGAGAGCATTCTTGTCATTGTCGTAACAATACCTACTGTTAACTAGGCACATTTTGAAAAGTGAAAACTCAGAGAAAGATAAACAATGTGCTATTCAACTCGTACAGAGGTATATGACTAGTAATTTTATGATTTTAGTACAAATTTATGTTAGATATCATTGTTTTAGTCGTAGAGTGTATTACTTTGTAAAAAAAATTATCCACCGTCATTTACACAACGTCATCTAGTACTAATTTAAACAGTGAGCCAGTAAAATAGGTTTTTAAAGTGGGTGGGTACAAACATTTGTTAGCATGGACATGACTGTTTGTAATGGTCTGAATGTTTATATGTATTAAAATATATATATTGTATACAAGTATGTTTATCATTTGTTTAGTACCCATATTACAGGCTTGATGCTTAGTTTGGGGCTAAATGACTCTGTGTGAGTGTCTGAGGATATTTATCTTTACATACTTGTGCCTACATAAAGTTGAAACCACCGACTTCTGTAAAAAATCGTTGGCAGATATCTTTACAAGCGTGGCGTTAATGGCAAAACACCTACTAAGTAATAGTTTTGTCTAACATAGGGCAGTCACGGGCTATGGAAATAATACAATAATGGTCCTCGCATGTCATGGTCCAACCTGGGCTGTGAGTGGTGCACCCTGCTCGAGAGTAAACAGGTAACTGATTACCAGCCAATACGCATTGGACCAATGGGTTACAGTCCGAAATCACACATTGATAAAGATCGTTGGCGGAGGCGTTATGGACAAGAAATACTTTATGGCTATAGTAATAGTTTATCTTAAATTGTCAATTAACTAACGAATTTATATTATGCAAAGAGCGTCGGTGGCTCAATGGTGTGGACTGTCGCCTTCCTACCGGAAGGGCTGAGGTTCAAATCCCGACACGTACCAATGTGTTTTCGAATTTTCGAAGATATATTTACGTTATCCGACGCTCTTACGGTGAAGGAAAACATCGTGAGGAAACCTTCATGCACGCCTGCGAAAAGAGTCGAAGGTTGTGTGTGAAGTCGTCCAATCCGCACAGGGCCCGCGTGGACGACTACAAGGCCTAATCACCCTATACGGGTAGGCTCGTGCCCCACGGTGGGGACGTTTAGTGAGCTAATGATGATGATGATTCAATTAGTAGTATTCACTTTACCTTGATCTTGCAATGTAGAGATTGTTCTTTCTGACAGTTTAAAATATACGAATGAATAAAACATCAAACATGAAATGTATTTCATTCGCTATAGACTTATGACATCGAGACGCGAATTACACGGAGTTCGTAAGAACTGCATGAATTTTGACTTGACTTGAAATCATCTTTCTATAAGGTTATAATAATATTAATGAAGTAAAAACAAAAAAATCACCGTTCTGGAAACCTACACATAGTGTGACTCAGTCAAATCATGATGTCAGAAACATGTTTCGTAAACAATGTACGTATAGTTTTGTTAGTCTTGTATAAATTAAAAATCTAAACCGGTTTTAAATAAGCATTTAAACATATTCAAAATAAGCCTCAAATGTATAAACAATTAACGAGAAATAAAGTTTATCAACAGTAAAAATATAAAATATATTGAAATGGTATAAAATAACATTTCTACGGCAGTTTGCTAGAATCTTACGACTCAGTCACTCAGATATATATATGACAGTAAACTATCACTATCTCTTATTCCACCTTTAAGAACTGTAGTATGTTGTTGCAGGTCTACGAATTAAATAAATAAGCTAATAGTTAAATTAACCATTTATGTAAGTATACACAAATACATAGAAACACCCAGACAAATACAAACAAACAAATGTTCGTACACACAAAAAGTTTGTACTGCACGGGGATCCAGCCCTGAACCCATGGTGTTGCTACGGACATTTCACCTGAGATTGATTCAATTCTGCAACTTTCATAGGTTTCACTAAATCACATTTAAAAATGTATATTTTATTAAGGATTAAAAAACCCGGAATAGACTGATAAATCCACTAATTACCATTATAATTTATAATGTTATGTTGAAAATTACAAGATTAATAGACCAAAAACTATTTGTATTTAAACTGGAGCACGGTCTGCTTGGTTACTGTCTTGTTACAGGGTTGTCAATAATATTTTTAGTTTTTGTTCGATTTGCTACTGTAACAACGCCGTCGTACCAAACGATTGAACTCAAATTAATTAGGTATGATATTGTTTTAGGTAATTGTATTTGTATTACATACCTCTTGTAATACAATTGCCTAAAACAATATCATTGTCTACAAATTCCGGATCTCACATCATATGAGATCAAATAGCTACATTACAGTTCAAGGAATACTTATAACAATCAACATATATGGAATTTACTCAAACTGAGAATTTTCTTTAATTAATTAAGTCTCTATAAGGCACTTTGAAATCTAATCCCACTATCATTCATTGACTTCGTATAGTATATGTTTAAAATAAACTTATGGTTAGATAACAGATAAAGTTAAAATATAGATTAGAAAAAATGTGAAGTATACTTCATAAGTATTCTTCTCCAGGGGTTGCTCTACCAAGTGCTCTAGAGCAGCCCCTAGAGTAACGAAGCACGTAGGTTAAAAACTTTGTTACTGCTGCCTTAGTTTCCGTCTTTCACTTTTTTCAATTTTAATACAACATTTTGAACGCCATGGAAATATTTATTACTCCCGTCTGCGATCTATCAACCGAGTTCCGATTTTCACCGGTCAGATGGATGTTGGTGAATCTCCAGAGGCTCGTATCGAACTTTATGCAAAGTATTTTTATAAACTTAAATATATAGAAACGCTTGAAAGTCAACGCTTGACATTTCGGAAACATCCTAAAATTATATTATATTATTATTATGTATTAAGCTTAGAAAAATAAGGATGCAAGGTTCTGTGGTGTTGGAGCTGATTTTATGGAAGAAAATAGATACTTTTGGTGGAGCTTATGTAGGAAATTATTTTATGTTAAACCCTTACCGATATCCTTTAAAAAATATATTGTTTTTTTAAAAGTACTTATTTAAATGAACATGTAAAACTACTACGCGCTACTACTATTCAAACTATTGTGGCGGAAGAAATACATAAGATTGAATTGACAACAACATAAACGACTTTTAAACGGTTGCCCTTAAATAAAACACATGTGTCAACCCTAGCTTGTTACGTTTAAAAAGCGTAACTCGTCGGTAGCGATGTTCATAATCTTCGCGATAAATTAGAAATTCCTGAATGAGTGGCGTGCTCTGTGCGAATACACATCCGATTCATCCGGACGAGATGCAACGCTATAAAATAATATTTAAAACAAGAATGTCGGTATACAATAACTATAAAAAATGTAGTCATCATAATAAAAGGCATCGAAGGAAGTAGCCGTGGTATCCTCCTCAAGGGTGATGTACCTATAGTTCGTCTCAAAGCAAATTTTTAGTATAACGCTCATATACTAGATAGAGGGCTTTAAAATCAAAGCTATGGGCTATCTTGCCACGTTCACCAAACCAAATAAAACTAGTTTACGATAATTGCTCCGACCTTTTACGGTCAAGGTAACCATAACCAAAATATTGACGAAAACTAAGATGGGAACAAAAAATGCCTAGGTATCAAAACGTCTAGATAGATAAATATTATAATAAACACGTGATTCAATTCGTCAGTTTAGTCTTTAATTAGGGCTTAAATAGATTTGCTTCTATGAAATTACAGCAGCATTTTTTTTAAATAAGTAAGTTAGCAATTAAATTGTTGTTAATGGATGGCCACATACGAAACGGATACTAGGATAGAATAGAAATTTATTATGACTGCTAACTCGCTTTATCTAGTTTTTACTACCTCACCCTTCACCGTAAGCCTATAACGGATCAATAAAAATGTACATAAACTCTATTACTCCCCAAATACTCACCAGTTTTGAGTCTACCCTAGGAAGCCGTGCATTTGTGTTGAGGACAAATAAATAAGTAATCTTTTACACACACAGTAAAAGGCATGGCGAAGAACTATAACCGACAAAAATAAAAGGGATTCTCAAGTTTGTATAAGATTTCTTTACGGTCACGCAAAATAATAGCCATCGCTTTTAGATAAGCTTTCTGAAAGCTAACAATCGTCTAACGACAATCTTAACTGTATGACTACAATAGAAAAACATAGTACGAATCGCATGTTTAACATATCGTAATTAATTCATTCCGTTCCATTTCCCACTAGCACTTGGTACCTTCAAAAGAATGCGACCGGCAAATAGGCAGGTGCCGCGTAATTATTGGTGGGGCAATCTTTTATAGCGGTACAGACGAGTTTAACATGTGAACAGATCATCTTCACGGGGCCTGCAGGCTCATGGGGAATGCGGAGCTAATCTAAGAATTAATACTATACTTATAGGATACCGTGAAAGTCACGAATACGATGTAAGGTAGCAGTTATAAATCACTGGTATACCTAAATGACAGTAATCACTTAAAAACGGACTGTCTTGCAAGCTGCATAATAATATCTGTTATAAAAACCACTACTGATCTACGCACACTTTAATATTGTATAGTATATTTTTTGTACAGCTGTATTTTTACAGACACATCTTGCAGAGCTCATGCTATTCAGCTCGTAACACTATCATCACAAATGAATGAGGATTAAAGGCATGTAAATTATCTTGTGGGCATAGATAAGATAAGATAAGATAAAAATACTTTATTGCACATAAAAATTTATGCAAAAACATCAAAAGAGAAGAAAAAAACAAGTACAACATCGGCGGCCTTATTGCTTAGGTAGCAATTTCTTCCAGGCAACCTTTGGATGAAAGAACAATGCGAAATGGTAAGCGGGCTAGTGCAAAACGAGTAAAAACGATATTCTAATTAACTACATAATTATAACATAAAAGTACATATACTAAGTACACACTACTACATAAATAATTATAGAATAAACTAATAAATTCATTCTCGTCCGGAACTTCACCCAAGTAACACGCGTTGACACTCTTTTTAAAAGTACTCCCTAACTGTTTTATTAAATTTAGCTCTTATTGCAAAGGTAATCAAGTTTAGTTTTGAAAGTGAACTTAGAGTGACGCTTAAATCGTTCATAACATCGTGCATCGACGACACTATCGTGCAGTGCAAGATACGTAAGCAGGCAACGCCATACCTTACCTACTCGTAAAATCATAGTATATCTAAAATTACCAGATAAATATGCATCATTCTCCAAAGGCTGGACGCTCAAATCTGTTTTCATCTCAACCGGATCTCAGCTCTGATAACGATTTAATACGAAACACTAATCTCAGAAAACGTAAAAATCCAGACTTTGAATTAATCTCAGACCTGAAGCATACTCTTATGGATTCCTTTAAGGATATGCTCAATAAAGAGATTTCGGCAATGAAAAAGCAAAATGATCAGATTCTTCAATCAAATGCTGAAATAATACAACTATTACAGACAAATTCTGCAAACTTAATCCAAGCCAATGAGAAAATTGCAGCTCTTGAAACTGCCCATGCCATTGCATCACAGAAAATAAATGAACTTGAATTTCATCTGCATGAAGTGCAAAAGGAGCAAAAAAAGAAAACTGTGGAAATAAAAAATGTTGTAAAGCAAGACACAGAAAATTTACAAGAAATGTTCAAACTCTTACAATCAACTCTTAACATTTATCCCGTAATTGAGATGCCCATATTGTACCGTAAAGGTAAACACAATAACTCACCGATTATAGTAGAATTCAAGGACACAAGTAATAAAGATGATTTTTTGAGAGCCGTAAAAAAATTCAACAAAGGTGAAAACAATGTCAAGCTTAACTCTGAGCACCTAGGAGTCAAAGGTGATAAATCAATTGTGTACATCTCCGAAGCTTTGACTAATATGACCAAAAAAATTTATAAGGATGCCCGTGAACTTGTCAAGAATGGGCAGTTTAAATACTGCTGGTTAAATCGTGGAAATGTTCTACTTCGCAAGTCTGATGGTGATCCTGCTATGGTAATAAGATCCGGTGACCAACTTGCATCCTTACGCCTGAAATGACTATATATTGAACACCTATTTATCACAACTGTTACTGTTTTCTTTATGCATGATATTTTTAAGCGCTGTAATTGTAGTTTTCTTGAATATGTAATATTATATTTAATTACTATTGAAATTTTAAGTAACAATATAAGTATATATTTATTATTTAGATATCTAACAAACATTTTTTGTAAACAATATATAATTATTTATACTAAGTACATCTCTCTCACAGCTGTTCTATTTGGAGTAAGTGAAATCCATTCAATTCTTCTCTTGACAAATATTTATAGTAACTCGCTGCAACCAACCAAATATTATATTAATATAATTTTATTACGTCTTTACATTGACAATGGCTAATGATCTGGAATTGGTTGCCAGTAGTGTTGATCAAGAGATCAGCGCTGGTGATTCATGTTTGGTTGGTAATGCCTGTGATTTGTACAGTTTAACCTCAAATATGACCGGGTCTATGAGGGTTATTGCTCAAAACATTCGGAGCGTAAACAAAAATTTCGACGATTTCGGTGTGTTTCTTCAGAGATGTAACGTGGAATTTGATCTCATTGTTCTGTCAGAATGCTGGCTCCAGCATTGTAATGGCCTTCCTGAATTGAAGGATTACGTTAGCTTTCAATCATCAAAACACCTAAACCAAAGCAGTGGTGTTATTACCTACATTCGTAACAATGTACCCGATATCGTTGTTTATGAACCCGATTTAACCAATGCAGATGCTCTTGTAGTGCAATTAAGTAAAAATCATGTTTTCATTTGCATTTACAGGTCTCCATCAGTAGTATCCTGTGTAGATTTTTTCGAGTCTCTGGATAGGTTATTGACTAAATTAAAAGCTGTGCCCAATGTATATGTGATTGGTGACCTGAATATTGACATAAGTGACTTAAGCAATGATTAGGTCCGATGAATATCTTGACTTACTTGCATCTCATGGTTTATTACCAGTCATACATTGCACACTCGAGGTTCGTCATGCCTGGACCATTGCTTTGTTAAGTCTAAAACTAAAGTGCTTACAGCTGTCTGTAATTCATTGGTTACCGATCACAGTTCTGTTTGTCTCACAATTCCACTAACAAAAGAAAATATTAACAAAAAAACAGTGTTGATGCATAAGGTGATCAACTATGAACGGGCTAATAGAGCATTATCGGAAACTAATTGGGATGATTATTATACAATTCAAGACCCAAACGAAGCTACAGTAGTCCTTACTGATAGAATTTTGAAAGCTTTAAATGAATCTTCTGAAACCCTCAAAATCCCAAACAGAAAATCTATTAAACAGCCCTGGGTAACTCCTGGATTGTTGAGGTGTATGAGATTTCGAGATACTTTACACCGACGTCATAAGAAATCCCCTCACGATTTAAATCTTGCACTTACTTACAAGAGATACAGAACCCATTGTAACAATATTCTCCATAATCTTAAACATGCATATAATAAACAGGAACTACAAAATAATAAAAGAGACATCAAACAGACCTGGAAGACAATAAAACGAGTTTGTAACCTTAACAATTCCAAAAAATCGGACGCAGCCAGTGATATCTTAAGAATTAAAGATACACCTCAGGAATCTGTTGACTTTGTCAATGACTACTTTGCAAATGTTGGATCCAGTTTAGCCGCTAATATATTGCTTAAGATGAACATATCCGAATTGAACCTATCTAGAAAATATAAGCCCGATTTCACGCAATCTAGCTCTTTAGTGCTCTTAAATACCGATGAATATGAAATCAACAGTGTAGTTGCTTCCCTGAAAAGTACTTATTCATGTGGCTGGGACGGTATTTCATCAGTTTTTATAAAAAGATGTATATCACCACTAAGTTTGCCTATCGTGTACTTGTGCAATTTGTGTCTGTCAAAGGGTGTTTTTCCAAATCTTTTAAAAAAATCTTTGGTAATTCCGATCTTTAAGACTGGAAACAGGGCCTGTGTGTCTAATTACCGTCCCATATCACTTCTCCCGACCTTGGCCAAGATCCTGGAAAAAGTGATAAATAGGAGACTGGTCAATTATTTAGAACAAAATAATCTCCTGTCAGCAAATCAATACGGATTTCGCGGTAAAATGTCTACAATTGATGCCATTGAAAATCTTACTACCCATGTTACTAAAAACCTCGACAAGAACAATAAATGTATAGGAGTTTTTCTCGATATGGCCAGGGCGTTTGATACCGTCTCAATCCCTCTACTACTACGTAAGCTGGAAAGCCTGGGTGTTAGAGGTGTAACATTGCAACTTTTCCGGGACTATCTCTGTGGCAGATCTCAGGTAGTGAGGGTTGGTGAGTGTCTAAGTGCTGAGAATGTTGTGTCCTTTGGTGTACCCCAAGGTTCTGTATTGGGGCCGACATTATTTTTAACGTATATAAATAGCTTATGTAACATCAAACTCCCTAAGGCCAAAGTTATTACATTTGCCGACGACACTGTAATCTTATTCACCGGTGCTACTTGGGAGGAAGTGCGCTCAGCTGCTGAAACTGGTATGCGTGTAATTAGTGATTGGCTCAACAATAGTCTTTTGACCCTTAACTTAAGCAAAACGAAATATATTAACTTTTCAATAAATAATAGTAATCAACCAAGTTCGAATTTTATCCTAAAAGTGCACTCATGTAGCGGCAAGGACTATAAAGTCTGTGATTGCCATATACTAACTAAAAGTGACAATGTCAAATATCTTGGTATTATTATTGACAAAAACATGAATTGGAAGAACCACGTTGATTTCCTTAAATCACGCATTCGAAAACTTTTGCCCATTTTCAAAAAAATCCGTCAGTTAAAAGATCCCGATACAAACAAACTCTTATACACTACGCTCTGCCAGTCCATGATCTCCTATGGTATTTCAGCATGGGGAGGTGCCCGAAAGACCACTCTTTTAAAAATGGAGCGGGTACAAAGATTAATCCTTAAAGTTCTCAATTTTAAACCCTTTCGTTATCCTACCTCTGAACTGTATCGAGAATTTCCAGTCCTTACCGTTCGACAACTATTTGTTAAGTGTATTGTTACTAGGCAACATTTTTGCCCCACCCGAAATGATATATCGGAGAGAAGACCACATAAAGTGTACAATATTCCAACTTGTAATACTTCCTTTGTACAAACGTTCTCAAGTTTCTTAGGACCATTTTTATATAACAGAATAAACAAAGAGGTGACACTGACAAACAAGTCAAGATATAACTGCGGGAAGATATTGGATGGATACTTGTTAAAGATGGACTATGAAAGTACGGAAAATATGCTGGATGTACTAAAATAAGATATATGTATGTATTATAGGTATATCTTGTACATATAACTAAATATACATACTGTTATATATGTATAATACATGTTATTATATATCATATTATTATCTATGGATATATGCTATACGTAATTTAAATATATGCGTAAATATATACAGGTATATCTGTGTACTTATCTTTATGTATGTTATTAATGTACATTATAATATTCAAAGATATTTATTATAAATATATATAAAGAAAACAATTAAGGTTATTATAATGTATTTTGTATTATTTTTGCATGCATTTTCTTTAATTGTTATAGATACCTATAAGTTTAAAAAACTAATAGAATAACATAAAGTTGTTATTTTGTAAGTAGTACCTAGATTTATACAATCGTTAAATTGTCTGTTTGTTTTGCATATACTATCGATCGCTCAATTCTATGACTGACCGGTTCTTTTGTATTAGCCTAACGCCTTTTGTATTAGCTTAACCGAGTCAAGTACGCGCAAAAATGACCTGTATTTCGAATGGGATGGGGATCAATTACCTTGCCGTAACACCGTTTATTGACGAGCACGGGAGGTAAAGATTTCTTAAACTGTTTATGTATGTTACGTTGACTGAAAATTGTATAAAAATGTAAAAGTGTTCCTAAACTTATGAAATAAACTATTATTATTTATTAAAAAAAAAAAAAAAAAAAAAAAAAAAAAAAAAAAAAAAAAAAAAAAAAAATAATATGTAATAAACTAATACATAAACAAACTAATGGAAGATAGGATAAAGCAAACTACATTGAGAATAATATAGGAGGAATGACAGATGCAGTACCTACAGCACAGGAATAGAAGTGAAAGAAAGTAAATATCACAGAGAGATGATTTGTTTCAAGAAATGGTTTTTAATTTGGCTCTTAAAAGTCTCAAGAGACGGTGCACGACGAATGTCCTCAGGCAAGGAATTCCACAGCTTGATCGCTCGCACTGTGAAAGACCTTGCATAGAACTCAATCTTGTGAGACGGCAGGTTAAGCGTCAGTTTAGAGCTCCCCGAGGTAAAATCATTAATCAAATATTGTAGTAAAAGATTTCACCATCATATTTCTAACTATATATTTATTTCAGTATCCAGATTATTTATTTATTACTTTTATTTTATTTTGTTAAATTACATTTTATTTGTATAGGAAAACCACCTAATTTAATTGTTAATAGTATAATGGTTTACCTAATTCAATTCGTTATCGAATGAATCATTCACAACGATAACTGTTTACGTAATTGCGGGACAACTAATCAAGCAGCCGTGGAGGACGCTACCGATGCTAAACCGCATTTTAATTACCCATTAAAACCACTACCGTTATGGTAGTTCATCCACGAGAACCATTTCCATTTCCTTCACTAATCACCGCGCAAATTAACAGGCTCGAAGAAAGCGAGTGGAAAAACAAACGAAGCCTACCGTTACAGGTATTCCGAGATTTTCACCACATGAGCGGCGTAATATTTCAAACTCTCTAGTGAGGACTAAGAAAACTTATCACATAACACTTGTACTTCTTGTGTGAAAAGTTGAGACGTGACATTGTCCTAACTGTAGGCGGTTCGTACAGATTCAACCGAAGATTTCCACAAAAAGTTTCAATGTCGTCAAAGCAATAAAAAAGCACAGCACGCATCGCAATTGGAGATTGATGCAAACGATATACGATTATTATCGTACTCTATTTATCGTGTCATCAAACAGAATATATTTTGTTTTTCAAGAAGTTGTGAATAAAACAATAGTTATTAATTTATTAAAACACGATTGCCCATACTGTTACGTATCATAACGAAGATAAATATATAAATTAAATTTACAACGAAAACTAGAAACATAATTACACCACATTTGCCAACAAAATAAAGGGAATTTCTGAAAGATCATTTCATTTAAGTTTTTCATAATTATTATGAGAGAGTCGTAGTACACTTGTGCTATTACGAAATATAAATAATTCCAGCATTATAACATTTTAAATTACAACATTGACCTTAATTCAGCATTTCAATATACGTAAATGTCTTTGTGCATCCATCAATTTATAATAACTAACTAACTAAGATGATACTTTCAAGGCCACAGAAGGCACCTAAAAAGGAAATTAATAACACCGATCATACAAAGACTACTACTACAAACCAATGACGCAAGTATTATTAATTTTCCTGAAGAAATTAAGATATAAACGCACATAGAAATTAAAGACATATCATCATCAGCTCATTAAACGTCCCCACCGAGGGGCACGAGCCTACCCGTATAGGGTGATTAGGCCTTAGTCGTCCACGCGGGCCCAGTGCGGATTGGACAACTTCATACACAACCTTCGAATCTCTTCGCAGGCGTGCATGAAGGTTTCCTCACGATGTTTTCCTTCACCGTAAGAGCGTCGGATAACGACATATATTTTTCGAAAATTCGAAAATACATTGGTACGTGTCGGGATTTGAACCTCAGCCCTCCCGGTAGGAAGGCGACAGTCCACACCACTGAGCCACCGACGCTCTACAGCCACCGACGCTCTACCTATGACTCTAAAGACATATGAATTATACTATATGTTTTGAATAAATGCGATATATTAAAATTAATGATATGATATAATTATTAGTATTCTTAGCCACAATTACTCGCGCCAGTAATTGTTCATGAAGTACCTCGTAAAACTGAAAGTTATTTATCTATTTGAACTCGAATGAGGTTGAATGTGCTCCAGCCTTCATATTCCTAACCGCTTGTGATGACTAGTTGCCCCTGGAATATGATTGCAGATTACGTTACACACTCTCTCAAACATTTGAGTATTGCACTGCATTGCTAGTATTAAACTTAATAAGACTTTTCGTCATAGCTTTTATTTATTTCACTCGAAGATAAAGACCTTCAAGTAGTACAGTTATTCATTTGATATCTATTAATGAATAAAAATGTCGCCCTCCGGCCCGATGGACCGACGACTTGCGAAGGGTCGCTGGTGGAGGCTGGATGAGAAAAGCGGAGGACCGAGATATCTGGCGCAAAATGGGGGAGACCTATGTCCAGCAGTGGACTGCAATAGGTTGAATAGATGAATGAATAAAAATCTATGCAGGATAGCATCTGAGTTTTATGTTTGAATTGGTAATGATATTATATTGACGCTTTTTCATCACAACTTTCCTTTTTTCTACTTAGGTATATTCTTCAATGGAAACTTGTGAAGCTTTAGTAGGTAGGTAAATAGGTGTACACAGTATTCGTGATGGACGTGTATTATATCTATTTATGTATATACTTGGAATTTTAATATATTTTTTCAAATAAATTAAAACACTAACGATTGCAAATCTTCGCCCCGATCGCAGTTATGCAAATAGAATAAGTATACAAAGCCGTTACCGGCACAGACATTTTCAGCGCTGTCAATAAATTGCAAAGCAAAATTTTAACGTAGATAATGTATTCCGAAGGAAACACGTTCCAGCGAAAACCTGAAGACGTTTATTCATATTGAAAAGTGCTTGTTTAAAATTCAAAACGTCGGTTTCGAACTTACCTTTGATGCCGTTTCCTTGAGTGAGCGAAGTGTTTCTTCTTCAATAATTCACACAAACTTCCACTTTAGCGCTTCAGCACGTTAAAAAATCACCAGTCGACATTCAAACATAAAATCTCCATAGTTGGGAACACTTCACAAAATCACATTTAACTCGCGAACCGCTGTGAGCTTTTAAGGCTGTTTGTTCTAAAAAATCTTAATGCAGACTGCAACCTATCAAGTCGTTTGTTCACTAAGATAGCATTTGGATGTTTTAGATTGTGTTCTTTTATGGTTTTGTCAGTGTGGAGTCGTTGTGTGTTGTGGAGGATGTTATAAGCGTAGGCCGACGGACGCGTACGAGCCTGTCGGAGGGCAGAGACCTCAGTGCAAGGCGGGTGCGCAAGCGCCGCGGAGACGCGAGTACCGTTGCTCCGAGAGTGGGAGCGAGGTCGCGATACAGAGCCGGTGCGCTTTGACATTTCTAAGTTATTTCGTTACTTCATCGTTGTCATGACTTGCCCGTTGTTATTGTTGGCACAGATATTGGTTGGCCGGATTTCATCAAATCTGTACCATGGCCTGAATTGTAATAAACTCTGAAAATAAAATGTATACTCACTCAACTGTGGCGAATCGTGACACAATAGAAATTCTAATGGTAAAATCTCCTAAAGATGCTTTGAAGCACGAAGAAGACGTGGGAATAAACCTACGGTTAGGACTTTTTAAAAATACACACTTTGCTTATTCAATAGCTATTACGTACATCACTGTTGTCTCAAATGGACTTTTTATCTGTTGGAATATCAACTAATAATTAACCCCTTTACTAGTATTAAGAGAGTCCTCTTTAGAATAGTAAAAGTCACGGCAGTGATGAGGTGATGGTTTAATAAAAGTTATACTTGGATATTCTCCCTTCAACCTATCAGAGTCCACTGCTAGACATAGATCTCCCCCATTTAGCACCAGATATTCTGATCCCCCACTTTCCTCATACAGACTCTACCAGCGACCCTTCGCAAGACAAAAGTCCAGTAGGTCGAAGAACGTTCTACGCTACGCTTGCCAAGACCCAGTTCCACTCCAGAACTCGTCTGCTCCAACGGCCATCGCTTGTACGGCATTCATGTACAGAGTGTGAATATACTGACTGTAACTAGCAATTGCACACGAGCTCTGTGTAACACAGTCGCTCCAGAGCTCTTTTATAGGTATTTATTTTTATGGTTTTCTTCCTTTTCTACGGTAAAAAGGCAGCTCAGCCCATCCGATTGTCCTTAGATAATAGCCGTGCCAAATTAATTCGTACCTTCCAAAATACGGAGGAACTCGAAACTATACTTATCGGTTACAAATCTGATGACCGGTCAATGTGATTGCTTAACTTGCACATTATACGTATCCACTGAGTAGCACGAGCCTACTCATAAAGGTTGTATAGTCCTTAGTCGTCCACACGGGCCCAATGCGGATTGGTCTACTTCGCGCACAACATATGAATTTCTTCGTAGGCGTGCGCAGGTTTCCGTACCATTCCGGGCCGTAAGAGCATCGGATAAAATATTCCCAAGACGACCACATAAGGTCTGCAATGTAAAATAATATCAGATCTCATGGAGAGCCAAGCGCTCTACATGTATCCTGCATCCTGCAGATCGGAAGGCAAAAGTACAGTCCACACTATAGAGCCACTGAAGCTCTTACACTCACTTATATATATATATCATAATATGTGAAATTATTTTTGTTCATAATATATGTAACCGAATCTTTTTAAATGATTAAATTCCACAGTAACATTCTGCCCTTGAAACAATACCACAGATTGTTTGAATCGAGTCTAGACACTATTGTTTTTACAGCAGAAAGATTATTGTAAATGAATACCTTAAATGTTTTCAATGCGAAACCAAGCGAGACAGTAGGTACTAGTAAGATGTTTCGAAAGACAAATCAAAGCGAATCACTCCATGCATGAAAGTAAGACTACAATAGAACAAAAAGCATTGCTTAATATATATTTACCAGAATTTTTTACTAAATTATAAGAACACTACGAGTTTCTTGCGATGTTATCTTGAGATTTTTGCCAAATGTGAACGGCAATATAATATAAAAATAATATATGCTTTATTTACAAATCAATGGTTTTACATTACGTTCTTGTATATCAAAATATCTAAAATACTAACGTCTGATTCTCTTCATTCCTCAAAACATATCAAACGACTTAAATCTGGAGGAAGTATTTACAAAAACAATACATTAAAATGATAAGAAAATACGGAGCATTGTTCTCTGTAAATCGATTAAAGGTGATACATGTTAACTTAACATTCATTAACAATTAATGATGATGTGTTTTGATCAATGAATGAATCCACACGTTATATTTATTTTCCTCATTAAACCTGTGTGTAGTCATTGCGATACATAAAGCGATTCAAAAAAAATTACTAATTCACATTAAATCAACATACACAAGAATATTGATTGAATATTAATCCGTATCTAGGTAGGCAGATACAAATTCAAAATTGAACTGGTAGAGATTACTCAATCATACAATCAGCCTGTAACATTCCACAGGAGGGCCCAGGCCTCCTCACACAACACCGCAACTAACCACGCGGGCTCTATGCGGATTCATCATTACCAGCATTACGTGGGTGTATAGGCCTAAGTCGTCCACGCGTACGTCTACGTCGTCTCTTTACCCGGTAATTTCACTGGCTAGTCTAGCTACAGTGCCCTCATCTCGAAACAGAAGTGCAAAACACTTCTATTTTACGGACGATGTCTAACATATTTATACAATACAATAGAAAGATTACAATTTATTGTAAAATTGACGTCAGTAATGCTATGGAATTTACAAAAATAAATGTAATAACTTAACATTAGAAAATAATTGTGTACAAATAAATAGAACAATTATTTAATTGTTCTACCTTTTTTTGAACTGTACGAAGCCGAGGTAGGTGGATAGTGCGTCAACAATACACGTTATAAGTAATTCTTGTTTGTAGTATACGTTAACTCATCCGAACTGCAATTCGGTTTTATGTTCAGACACGAAGGGTGTTAACCTAAGTATATTGGGTATCCGGCACAACAAAAAGTTTACGAGCCCTTGGACAAATTGTGCCATAACAAGTCTCATATGTGTTTAAGTTGGGAGTTATTAACGAGGGCGGGACTTGAAGCCCTTTACGACTCAATCGACTTTCAAAGGTTCTTCAATCTTATTTACTTTCTGGTAAACTTATTGTCAGCACATAAAGGAAATCATCGCAATCAGAATCTTGGGTTATGTAATGTTCATATTTTTTGAAAAGCTTCCAATAAATTTCTTAAAAAATATCAAAAACAACATAATCTGTATTATTTATCAATTACAATAGTAAGGTTTACGAGATTTTATACATTATAGAAGTAGGTACAACATCACACACTGTCATGCATGACTCTATTTTAATATATTTTTTATTACACCTATCTACATTACACCTACAATATTAGATAAATAAAAACTTAGATTATTAACTGTAATAACTTATATTACAAAAAACTCAATAAAATAATAATAATCGCTATGCTTTAGTTATTGCTACTGTCCTCTTATCTGATAAGTGATATGCGGTGTTGTAGTAAGCGTGTCACTTCTTTCCTCATTTTCTTTATTTACCTAAACGCTCTGGTATTTTATGATAGATGGTTTGACCTAAATCTCTCTGAATATAATGAAACAGGCAGAAATGACAATTAATTAGGCCTATAATCGATCAAACTCTGTTTGTCACACAAATGCCATTGAAAGTAATTTACGCAACAAAAGCGAAAACATGTCTGGGTCATATATCAAACAACAGCAAGGGATCTACATACGCAAGATTAAAAGTTTCTTCTTTGCTGTGTTCATGTGGAGCGGCAAAATGATGGATTTGCTGGAACCAGTGCCTCTGACACCTTTTATTTAATACAATAATATGGGTTCCCAAGTATTTATCTTGCGCAACAAGAAGTTAGAAGTCGAGCAAGATTGATATAGACAACCGAAAAGATTTTTGGATTCTTCAAACTTATAATGTATGTGTAATAAATGTTTCTTGATAAAAAACTTTTATGTACCTACAACGCAATTTAGGTTTAGGTTACAAATTAGGTCGCATTTTCATGCATATATATTAAATTTGCTATTAAGATCTGATAACTACAAATAAGTAAATCTGGGAACAATGCTGTGCCCCCCGCCAAGACGAGTGAGTGTTGCGTCGTTTTTTGAACCCTCATACAGAGAGTTGGTTTCAGATGTACCATATAGTTCATATTCTCAGAACATTATTTCAATAATAGACTAATTAAACATACATAGTCTCAACTTGCTTTAGATTTTATTGATACCTATATAAAAATACACCGATTTCGATACTGACACACTGATACTCATCAAAATGTTTGGCTACTTCCTGAAGTGTTAGGAAGCCGATATTGAAGCTGTATGTATACCACCTAGAGATGTTGCGGATGCTGATTTTTTCACATCCGCGGATGCGAATGCGGATGCGTAGTTTTGAAGGCTGAAATCCGCGGATGCGGATGCGGAGTTTTGAAGGCTGAAATCCGCGGATGCGATGCGGAGTTTTGAAGGCTGACATCCACGGATGCGAATGTTTAAAATATTATTTAAATAAAATCTATTAATGAAGAATAAATAAAGAATTAAAACAATGATATCTAAATTATTTACATTTTTATTGTAATCAAATCAACATAAGTACTGATTTTTTAAATTAAACACCTACTGTCTCTCCTAATAATTACTACATATCGCTCCCATTGGTCATTGCCACGTGCGACCGGCTCGCGGGCTCGCCCAATTTCTTTATTGTAGTTACTTGCATGATATTCACAACCGCATGAACATCCGCACTGATTAATGCGGATGCGGATGCAGATGCAGATGTCCAAATCTATGCGGAAGTTCCGCATTTGCGGATGCGGATGCTTATGTTCGCAACAACCCTAATACCACCTACCAAAAATTTATAAACTTATAACAGTCACCCACCATTCCCTAAAATGGGAGTGTGAAAGTTATTTATTTAATTTTGTTAACTAAGGTATATTAGTTACTGACTACTAATAATATAAGAAAGAGTACTTAAGAGAAAAATAAATACTAAAAAGACATATCTTGAAATCACACAAAAAATATATCATGTAAAATGTGCGAAGACAACCAGATCTGGTTTGCTCTGTGAGAAAGATATCAAATCTCATGTAGAGCCAAGCTTCTGAACCAACTCTGGCGACCTTAACTTCAACTAATTCTACATATCAATAATCTAATATATATGGCTTGGCTGTTTCTTAAATATTCAAATCTCCTCCACGACGATAGCGAAAAGGTGAAACCGAATATATTTATATTTACTGAATTGTATAATTTGACAAAATTGGGGTCGGTAGAGTTAGGCCGTGTAAATTCAAAAGCTTGGGTCAATTTTACATCTTTTTGGTGACTTATATCTGGTCGTAAATGCTTTTGGTGGGATCCATTTTTATCAAATAAGTTTGAATTTAATAGTTGACAAGATAAAATAATTACATAAACTTGTATGCACTGTCCACATTTCGCAGGAATGACTGCGATCCTCCCATTTTCTCACGACTGGTCTCTGTCCATTTGCGTTTGGAATTTGCATTCTTAATGACAATATTGTCGTCTCTCTGAGAATCATGTCTAAGAACAAGAGGGGGAGAGATGTATGGTATTGACTTAACTATGTATATCGGTACACACAAAAGCGTTGCTGCACGACTAGCATCGTTCATTTGAATTTCCACTAAAATATGTGTAGACAATTTTGTATTTGATATTACGAAATAAAATGTTGTGTTAACTTTTTATGTCAATAAACGTTTTATTAATATGTTTTCGAAATCCTTAAGATACACGGGCCAAATAGTGGCCCGGTCCTTTGGAAGGCCCTTTTTCGAATGTTTAATCTTTGTAAGTGTTACACGTGACGGATGCCATCACAGAATGCACAATATGATACAACCCATGATGACTCCCGCCAGGTGTAAAGACTATTGTAAATATATGGAAACTACGATAATGGGCTATGGTATTGGGTTTTGGTGGACTGGATATCTGGGCTATGGGGAGACTACGGACGCCTGTCATTTAACTGTCTCAGAGTAAAATAGAGACAGGCGGTGACTCGCTGCGGCTAGATGGGCCCCTAATGGTCGCCTGCAGTGGTACGACAGGGGGGCAACATGGGCGCTCGCGGCTAGGAGTTTCTAGAGGTGCGGCACCGATTTCACCGTCGCGAGTAACGACGCAAGTCACTAGGAGCGGGTTTCCTCGCTATTACGCCATTAGACACTTCCACCCCCGAGCATATAGCTCTAGCGACTCACTCCCGACGGCCAATGAAGACAAGCGGGAGGTGAGAATCTGGTCCTCAAGGGGTCCACTTCGCCCACCAAAGTCGAAGACCAGACACTTCCCCGAAGTACGGGACCGAGGTGCGCGCCACACATCATCAACTCGCCACAAGCTGCCCGACGGTGACTGATTGCACCGATGATACTAGCATAAAGCTAATACCACCAGCGGGCGATGGGTTGTCACGTCCCTACGCGCTTATTATTATTATTAAAATAATTTCACTGCCTATTTCACTTTTAACCCAGAACGGAGACATACCAAAAGCATAACTATTATATGACGTGAGAATCACATGAGTTTATGTTTTAGATATATATTTCTCAAAATATTAACCTCTATTTGAAGTTATGATTCGTAGCCTTCATGTGGTCAAACCCTTGCTGGGAATGTTCCCACCAGGCTACCACCAATACCTTTGAGCGGATATACGACAGCATGACTGGTGAGCCTAACAGGTAAGACTTAGATCTGCAGCGTATGTAGGTACGCATAAAACTATACGGGATAGTTATAAGTGCGAACGTTGTTTTTTTAAGAAACAAGTTAGCAATAATGCATACTTCCAGTGATTCTCAATAACGGATAAAGGACAGCTATGCAGTTGCTTTCGTGTAACGAAAAAGTCACAGAATCCAATAAATCTCTACCAGTCGCGTTCATCAGCCCGGAATAGCTATATTGTCGTCTCTCTGAATATAATAAAGCATAGCTTAAAAGTACCTTTTAAGCCCGTATTCTAGAACGAGACTTAACGTTAGAAAGGGATAGCGCTATATGCGATAAATAGCAGCAGCCCTTTCTAATTATATTAAAGTAAAGATAAAGATCAATGCTTGAGTCTCGTTCTAGAATACGGGCCTAGTGTTATAAATTTAAACTTGAGAAGTTGACAAAGTATTTTACGCACTTTATATATAGAATCCTTAATCAAGCCTAATTGATTCATTTTTACGGTACCATACCATATTCGAAAGTATTGCCGCGAATGAAAGACAGTGACTTAAAAAATATACCACTAAGAATCCAGTTAACAAGTTCTTGCAAAATTAACAACCATAATTTTAATTACACAGTACGTGACAGACATAAGAAAAATTGCAGTGGTGATTCCTTGATTGTAATTTCATTACAGTTTTATACTGAAAAGATTCTTAACCACAACAAGAACCACATTTATCTGTATTTTCTATGAACAACACTTAATCTAAAAACATGTCCACTATTGGCTGTATATTACAAGTTATTTTAGTGCTATAAGTTAAACTCCAACTGTCACTGTCATCTTCATTCATTGACACTTACGGTCATGTCAACAAAAATATTGTTCTGCAATACAAATTACAATTTAATTTACTGTTTGGTTTCCTTTCCCTTAATGACTCAACAATCAAATCAATCTATAAATTGTTTTTAAGAAGTGTACTTTTTTAACGGCATTTAACACAACTAAATAATGGATATGCTTAACTTCAAAGTTTTTGCAAATTGAGGAAAAATACTATATTTTTAGTTTTGGTTATCTGTAATTAATTATCGTATTATTAATCAAACATCACAAAAATGTCGGCGTTGTTAACTGCGGATTGGTTTCAACTGGATTCTTATTACAGGTTTGTGGCCATCAAAAAATACAAAATCATCTTATGACACACTGAACTTAGACCAAAAACACTTACATGGTTTATATCAATTTGCTTTTCCAAAACTTATTATGTCCTAAATGAAGCTAATCTTCACTAAATGTAGCTAAGTGACACACATGCAGATCCTGCACAGAAGAGAGAGAGACACCAATGCACAAACATCCTCTTGGGCATCTATTAATTATGCCCAAATGATATTAAATCTATAAAATTCAAGATTTTATCCTGAATTGCCTGAAATGTGCCCAACTTTTAGACCAAGTACGAGCTGCAAGTCACAAAAAAATATTCAGTTTAAAATGAAATGATTACAGGTCCCTGCAATAGCATGAATAGTCCCCAAAAACTTAAATAATAGTAATAATGGTGCTCATATATAATTAAGATATGTCCTTGCTAATAGTTCACATGTGTTTTAGAAAATTTGATCTGTACACAATGTGTTGGATGATGGATGAAGGGCTGGACAACATGCTAGTAACTGGAGCTGCTTATGGTGGCCCAATAGCAACAGTTCGGGATAGAAAGCAGTTAGTGCGTGTTGTGAACAATCCTAAACCAGTCATCACCATATACAACTGTGTTGGAAATATAATTTCAAAAATTCTGGTAAGTCAGTTTTTGTTAGCTGACCATTGTGTTATTATTTTTTATAATGTGAATTAACATAGGCATTATTTAGTTACTTCTATATTGCATAAAATTAGTTTTGTGCTGATTAATTGTTTGATTTGCTGTATTTAATACCGCAATATGAGATACACACAACTGAGATAACTGGAATATTGATCAAAAGACAGTCAATAATGTATGTTTATAAAAACATAAAGCACTCGCAATGTACATTTAAAAAATTTCTACATATTGTCAAAAACAAAAAACCAAGCAAAATATATTTGTTTAATTAAGGTTCTTGCATAGTTTACTGTTTAGTTATTCTTTGAGCTGTTAGTAACCTAGTACATAAACTAGTAAATAATAAATAAATTCAGTTTATTATATTGTCATCATTGTGTTCTGTTTGGATTCCATAGCATTTTATACATCACATTAAATTCAATTAATTTTTAATCTTCTAAATCATCATCATCTCCTCATTAAATGTCCCCACTGAGGGGCACATGCTGACCCATATAGGGTGATTACACCTGTGTCGTCCACGCAGGCCGAGTGCGGGTTGGACGACTTCATGCACAACCTGAATCTCTCCACAGGTGTGTGCAATATGTATGTTTAATTTTCTTTATATTTTTTCAATAGTGGAACAGTGGAGTGTTGGTTCACATGGGCTGGTCAGACAGTGAACAGCTGCTTTGTATTCAAGAGAGTGGAGATGTGCTAATTTACGATATGTTTGGTGCCTACCAGAAAACTTTTAATTTAGGTCAAGAAGTCA
Source organism: Leucinodes orbonalis (assembly GCA_019425675.1). Classification (NCBI taxonomy): domain Eukaryota; kingdom Metazoa; phylum Arthropoda; class Insecta; order Lepidoptera; family Crambidae; genus Leucinodes; species Leucinodes orbonalis. The sequence goes on along the minus strand of PQWD01007010.1, from coordinate 18,547 downwards.
GGGATACTAAAGTAAGTTTGCTTACAATTTAGATAAACAACTCTTAGTAGGTAGATATCGAACAATATTAATTTGACGACCATTTGGTGTAGCAGTTGAGACACTGGCTGTGTTCGATCCCTGGGCAGTACAAACATTTGTGTGAATGAACATGTCTGTTTGTAATGGTCTGGGTGTTTTCTATGTATAATATGTATGTATTTGTAATGTATATAAGTATGTATATCCATTGTTTAGTACCCATAATACAGGCTTCACGCCTAACTTGGATCTAGATGGCGTTGTCTGCATGTCACTGTATATTTATTTATTTATTTAATATGAAGTATATTCTTACCCTCAATTTAATAAACAGCATGTTTAAAGAATGAAAGAATTTCAATAAACTTTCTGAAAACAATAATGTCTAATTTTATTATTCTTAATCATAGCATTTGTGAGTAGTACCATTCTATAACGGGCAGAATAAACCTTGGTTTTTAGGTCCATATTTGACTCAATGTTGATCTTTACTTAAATTGTTGTATATACTTTACTTATAAGGATAGTGCTATATATCGAATATTGCTGTCCCTTTCTCACTCTACTGTGAAGATCAACGCATGAGTCTCGTTCTAAAATACAATCCTTAAAGTTCTAAATCCTATATTTTAACTTAACTTTTCCAGTATTGCCGTTGTCCATTTATAAAAGTAATTTCGTTCCATAAGGCATTTCCCATAATTATATCTACAACATGAATGGTTTGTACACAAATATTAATGTGACCTTCATATAATGTTTCAGGTTAGCAAAGCCCAGATATTTCCGAACCCACATGGGGTGGGCTTGGCTGTGGTGACAACAACAAATCGCATGTTCGTCTTAAGTAATGTGGCAGAACCTAAAGTCAGAGCAGTGCCAGATTTGCCCAGTAAGTTTCTACAAATATCAAATAACAAATTCTGTTTTTTTATGGTTGGTTTTAATGACATGTTTGTTATACAAATTTAAGACTAAGAAGAGTGTATCTCAATTTAAAATAATCCATGGAATACTACTAACAATATTATTATTAGACATGTTAAAAAAATGCCTATCCATTGCAGTTATCTGGAACGTAATGTATCTGCTGCTAAATTACCATCATCATCATCATCAGCTCATTAAACGTCCCCACCGAGGGGCTCGAGCCTACCCGTATAGGGTGTTATAGGCCTTTGTCGTTCACGCGGGCCCAGTGCAGGTTGGCCGAATTTTCGCATAACCTTTGAATCTCTTCGCAGGCGTGCGCTGGTTTCCTCACAACGTTTTGCCTTCACCGTGGAAGCGTTGAATAACATACATATAATTTCGAAAATTCGAAAATATATTTGTACGTTTATGGCGGGTGTTGATACTGCGCCCTCCCGGTAGGAAGGCAATAGTCCACACTATTCAGCCACCGACATTATCAGTGTATAGGTCTCGCGAAACTTTGGCCGCTCCGAACTTCGCACAAGACGATGCGCAGTTTACAAAATTCATACATTTGTACTTGACTATACCTGCGCAATAAGCACTTTGACTATATTGAAGCGGCATAAAGTTTGGCGAGATCTGTATCTGCTGTCATTTTCTAAATTCAAATTTTAAAGATTAGGTAGGCCCTAGTTATATAACCTGTTTTATTTGCTTTCAGGAGCCAATGAGCCAATGACTTCTTGGTGCGTGCTGACCTCATTCATACGTCCAACGGCTGTAGTAGGTTTCCTTGTATGTCGAGACAAAGATATATACAAATGCCAGCTAGGCGAGTCGAGGGCTGTGCTTATGGTAATATTGATTATTGTTTGTCAGTCTATGGATGCGTTGTATTGGTGGTAGTTTAGAATAGAATTGTCATCACCTTCATAGTAGGATTCCCGAAAGATGACCATTGCGGTGTCGTCTTGGTATCAGTGCCAGATCATCATCATCATCATCAGCTCATTAAACGTCCCCACCGAGGGGCACGAGCCTACCCGTATAGGGTGATTAGGCTTAGTCGTCCACGCGGCCCCAGTGCGGATTGGATGACTTCACACACAACCTTCGAATCTCTTCGCAGGCGTGCATGAAGGTTTCCTCACGATGTTTTCCTTCACCCTAAGAGCGTCGGATAACGTACATATATTTTCGAAAATTCGAAAATACATTGGTACGTGTCGGGATTTGAACCTGCGCCCTCCCGATCGGAAGGCAACAGTCCACATCAATGAGCCACCGAGGCTTTATAATGTTAGTATAAAGATTCCTTATTAGTTAATCTATAATGTCTGTGTTTTATTTCTTATTTCAGAAACCAGAAATAAAGAACCCTTACACTCAAATCCTGTCGATAGTGCCTTCACAGAATGGAAAGCATGTTGCTCTATTTACTGACTCAGGTTTCTTGTGGATAGGTTCGTCTGACTTTAAGACAAACTATTGTGAAATTGATACATCTTATATCAAACAACCCAAAGAGCTAGTGTGGTAAGTGTGATCAATATTTGGTTTTAGATTTAGTAAGTTATATTAGGGCTGTGTTACTTGAAATTGATGTGAACATTCACAAAAGATGCGTTTCTATTTGATAAAATTCTTAAGTTAGTTATTTATATTATACATGCTTGGTTTATATATATATATATATATATATATATATTATATTATATATCTAAACGTCGTCGCAATAGACGTCGGCTATTATCCAAGGGTTCCGGGTTTGATCCCTGGGCAGTACAAACATTTGTGTGCATGAACGGGCCTGGGTGTTTTCTATGTATAATATGTATTTATTTACAAAAAAATATATAAGTATATTTATCAGTTGTTTAGTATCCATATAACAGGCTAATGCTTAGATGGGGCTGTTTGAATCTCAGTGGATATTTATTTATTTATAGTATTTAAATAATTTAAATTTAATTATTTTTATATCTTCATCATCATCAGCTCATTAAACATCCTCACCGAGGGGCACGTGCCTACCCGTATAGGGTGTATAGGCCTTAGTCGTCCACGCGGGCCCAGTGCGGATTGGACGACTTCACACACAATTAATTTTTATATATCACGAACATATTTATTTAGCTAACATAAAGCATTTTATAATTTCTGTAGGTGCGGTCCTACAGCGATAGCGGCGCACTGGGATGATGTTCTATGTATATACGGATTTAATGGGAAATCCGTGACCTACCCGTATGATGGACCATTCCACATTATACAGGACTTGGATTGCATAAGAATAGTCTCAGAGTTTACACACGAACTAGTACAAAGAGTTCCTGTGGAGGTGGACAAGATATTTAGGATCAATAGCACAGCACCCGGCTCTTACTTGGTCGAGGCTTCTAAACAATTCCAGGTATTTTTCATATTTACCAATAGCGAAACTAAAAAAATATATGACCGCTTTTTATTTCCTATTCAACCTATCGCAGACCACTGCTGGACATAGGTCATCCCCATTTTGCGCCAGATATCCCGGTTCTCCGCTTTTCTCATCCAGCATTCACCAACAGCCTTTCGCAAGTCGTCGGTCCATCGGGCCGGAGGGCGTCCTACGTTACCCTTGCCGAGACGCGGTCTCCCCTCCAGAACTCGTTTGCTCCAACGGCTTTTTTTTTCTTTTGCATTAGATATTATTTTGTACGTATTTCCTGTATTAGAAAAAGGAAATCTGTTTTTTAATATTCTGGTGGTAAACTCTGTACGAGTGGTCTAAGTAGACTCCACCGCAGCGCCAGATATTGTACCGTAAAATAGAGTGTTTTGCACTATTGTGTTCCGACTATCGAGATGTGGGGCACTGTAGCTAGTAAAATTACCGAAATTATTTACAACTGAAATCTGACGCGGGGCAGTGTTGGCGGAAAATAATGCCTACCATTATTAAATTTCATCCACATTCCACACTGTTATCTGTTTCGGTCAGGCGCATTTCTTACCGCCAATGATCAAACTGACCGTCCCGATCATTTAATGTCAAAATGATTTGATTTCTAATTAAAATACTTTCATTTTTTCTGAATTAAATTAGAAACGCAGTCATAGAGCGGATGAATACATTCGCTTGGTGAAGCCAGATCTCGCGAACGCAGTACAGAACTGCATCGACGGCCGCATTCGAGTTCAATCCTGATATACAGAAGATGCTGATCAAAGCCTCAATTTGGCAAGGTATAATATTTAACTAAAGAATTTGTGTACAATTGACGAATTGACGACCCATTTGTGTTGCAACAAACGGTTGAAGAGGTCGACTGCAACACCAAGGGTTCCAGGTTCATCCCGAGCAGTACAAACATTTGATCATGCACTCAAATGTTTGTTTGTAATGTCGGGTGGTCTATGTATAAATATGTATGTATTTACAAAAAAAAATATGTATATTAGTATTACCCATCAATACAGCTTTACGCTTAACTTGGGGCTAGATGCGCTGTGTAAAAATAACTGTATACTGCACATAAGTAACATTTCGTTCTTGCTTTTAAAATTGCCTGCATAGTTGAAAAATACTGGCCGAATACATGTTACTATTGTAAAATTCCAGAGTTTCCTGATCGACCCGTTGCTAACAGACCATACGTGAAACCTCCAATGGCTGAGGTTTTGAATGCTGTACGAGATCCCAGAGTAGCGATTCCTTTAACTTTTAGACAGTATCCTTTTTAAAAAAATGATTAGAATACAATTTCTAATACAACAACATTTTTGGGTGATACACTACATGATGATAAAATAATAGGCAACTTGACTTATACCTAATTTAATTAATTTAAAGGATATGTTTTAGAGTTCAGACCTTAGATAACTGAAAAGTATCAAATAAAATTATTATATTGTTTTATTTTACACGCATAAATCGCTTCGTTCTTTTTTGTGACGTCATTCCATCTGTCAATTAAAAATCGGCATGAAAATTTCACTGTAACTCATCATCTTGAACTATCGTATGATCGTAACAAGTAACATTAAATGGTTTTTTGCTTTTTTACAATTAAGTTATAATTACTATACTATATCTATTGTGTAAATTCGAGCAAGTTGAGGTTTATTTATTCAGCTGACCACCGAGAAACTGTCAAACCTGGTAGACCGCATTTTCGCTTGATTGAGACAAACATGCGTTTAATATAATAATAACCAGTTTTTTTTGCAATATTTTTTGGAATATGCTTTTATTATTACTGTATTAACATAAATCGTAAAAAATAAGCATACTCGTTCTGTCCGTGAACATCCATTTTGCAAACTATAATTTTTAATATGTATTAGAAAAGTATAATTATGCTTAAGTTTTTTCTTTAATTTACTGATCGATGTAATATGAAGGTTCTTTGCTGTTGTAACATGAAGCCCTTAATTACAAGTAAATAGAGTCGAGAATCTAGGTGAAAAAGTTCTCCTGGACCGATTGATATGGCGGCGGCTTCACTGCTTGGCGGGGCACATCGCCTCATACCTGAAAGTTAAAGATGGCCGCACCCGCGTCCTGTCTCACTGGGCATGTTATAAGGTGACTCACAATCAGTTAAAAATATTTCTTATGAATAGTTAGGTAAGTAATGGTTTTGCGACCGCCAGAATTACAGTCGAATAGTAATAAATTAAAAATATTAAATTATTATTTTTTAATAATAATTTATTATATATCCGACTGCGGAGATCAAGAGTTACTTTCAGGGCCCAAGTTAACATAACACTCGGATTAGACTCATCAGCTTTACTGCAAGAACTTCATAAAATGAACATGAAGAACATGAACTGCGAAATAGGTTTTGGCCTATTTTCCATTAAGAAGAGAGGACGTCGGAGTTTAATAGAGAACTGTATGGCTGAAATGTTATAATTTAAAAAAAATAAAATAAAATCAAATACTTCACCACATCATAGAAAATCAACGTCAAAATTCAACCCATCTCGTCTGTTGGCAGAATTTTCATTACTAACCGCACGCTACATGTCATAATGACATAGTAGTGTGCTCATGCTTATGATTTTGGGCCCGTCCAATGACGCGTTAAGTTAAAAATTTAAATGAATAATTTTGTTATAAATATAACAATAACTGTACGTTTGTGTAGCACGACTAGGACATTTTTGGTTGACGTTTCTATCTCTAGTTAATTTTTTGTTTATCTGAGTAATATGCATCTCATGTTTTTCATGTCATTGTTACAACAAGTTACAGAAAAAGTGAAATAAATAACAAAAAAAATATTCTAATGTGATTTCCAGGTGTCGCAGCCACACCTAGATAACGAAAGCGCGGCTCGTGAGATCGGCGAGAAGCTACGCAATGTACCTGGTATCTCCTACTCGACCATCGCTATGAAAGCACATGAGAAGGGCAGGAAAGCACTGGCCATAAAAGTAAGAATCCTTTATTTGTTTACATCATAGTTGAGTAGTTTGCTAACATTCTTAAAAAAATATTTGATACATGTATTAGTGTGCATGTATGTATTTTTTTTTGTTTGTCTGGATATTTTAAATATAAACCTATGTTTCTTGATTCTAAATAAGTAGGAATAATCAGATTACTGAAATAACAGACAAAAATAATTGTTTTAAGTTGTTACGGTATGGTTTGAGATCAGACTTTTTTATGTCAGAAAGTGAACGGGACGGTCAGTTCGATCACCTGGTGGTAAGTGATACGTCTGACCATTACAGATGAAGTGTGTTGGCGGAAATTAGTAACATATTTATACTAAGTCGTCTACTTAAACGAATGCGATGGTACCTACTTAGGTACCATCGCATTGCCAGATATCGTCCTGTCAAATAAGAGTGCTATGCACTTTTGTGTTTCGGGATGAGGGCACTGTAGCTAGTGTAATAACTGGGTACAAGAGACCTAACATCTGTTGTCTCGGGTGTCGAACGCAGTGCGGCATTGATGGAGAAAAATAACTGTTTATCAGTTGTTGGTCTCCTTCAATGCCGCTCTGTCATGGTCAGGCGTATCACTTACCATCAGGTGAGCGTCCTGACCGTTCTGTTCACTTTGTAAAATAATAAAATAAAATAGTAACAGTACCTGTCATTATTTTCCTCCATCACCGCTCCGCGGCCGGCACCCGAAATAATAGATATTAGGTCTCATTTACCCGGTAATTTTATAAGCTACAGTGCCCCTATACCGAAACACAAAAGTGCAAAACACTCCTATTTCACGGGACGATATCTAGCACTGCTGTGGTACCTACCTAGACGACTCAGTATCCAGATATGTTATGTGTTTTTTAGATCCTAGAGTATGAAACCCGCAGCAAGTTACAAGTACCATTGTTGCTGACATTGGGCGAGGGGCCGACGGCACTACGCAAGCCGACAAGCAGTGGTGACACAGATCTTGTTTACGTTGTTCTACTGCACCTGAAGGAGAAGATGGGCAAACACGAGTTTGAGGTTGGTTATTTTACTCCATTAAAAGAAATCTAAATATTATACGTCATTATGAAAACTATCACATTCGAAATTAAGGATGCATGGTGACATAAACTTTTGAAAAAATTAAAGCCAATAAGTGAGTTTGCCGGAGATCCAAAACCGTATCCCCGCCCATTCGAAAGGTCGATCGTTAACAATCGCGAATGACAAAAGGCAGAACCTAAAACTTACAATAATAGTGCCCGCTGAGTATCTGCACATATAACCAACGCACCTGGGCAATACTACCGCTCTAGTATTCTGCTTAGAGGGAAAATTATTAAGGATAGGAGAAATGGCCAAGTTTTTAAGCAGTTAATAGTTGTTACCTAAGATCATTGAAATATACCTACATTTATGTTGCTTACGGGTAGAAGTGGTTAAAAAACTATCGAAAACGCCTAACATAATCTTAGATAAACAATACTTAAACTGGATGCACGATCTCACCCAAAAGGTGTCCACTGCAAAATTCTGCTCATCATGTCAGTTGGGCAGAATTTTCATTCATAATCACGTTGCGAACATGCCATAATGACATAGTAGTGTGCTTGTGCTTTTAATTTTGTACTCTTTCTATGACGCGTAAAGAACGAAATTCAAATGAATAATTTTTTCGTTCGAAATATAACAATTAACGTTTCTTCGTGATTTTGCATCTATTTAGTCTAATGTTTATCTAAGAACATAATAAATAACCCATTACCACACCCCTCTCGTCTATCTTAACAACTTTCATCAAAAAAACCTTCTTCTATCCAGTTGACGATCCGCAACGTGCCATTAGCGCACTCGTTGTACCTGAAATACTGCGCAAGACACAACGCGAAGCGTTGCGTCAGGTGTTAGTGCAAGAGACGCGTTCCCGGCGCAGGCGGTCGCGCTAGTGAGGACGCGCTGCCTCCCGCACACACTGTGGACGCCGACCGCGCTCCTCGCCGCCAGGACTGCTATAAGAAGGCTAGAAATGATCTGGGTAAGTGTCTTTACAGCCAGATTTATTGAATCCGAGGTAGGAAGGTAAGTTTTCTTTCCCAAATAGATTGGATGCGCTCCTCCACAGCAATAGAAGGTGACAGCGACTTCTGAGTAATAATCATAACGGTAACTAACTAGGTTAGTTGATAGATGGAAGAAACAATAGGTGCGCTTGTCTAGTTAATAAGCACTGTTACAACGCCATCGTTCTAGGCAGATTCTTTTGTCATAAAGCGAATTTCACATATCCACAAACTGCCTAGTATATCGCTCGGGAACTACCTAGTTTACATATCTGTGGCTGTATTTGTTGTAACATAAGTGTAGAGCGTTCTGGAGACGTATTGGTCGACAGTCAGTGTATCAGTAGTTAGTGCAAGAGACACGTTCCGGCGCAGGCGTCGCGCTAGTGAGGGACGCGCTGCCTCCCGCACACACTGTGGACGCCGACGCCGCGCTCCTCGCCGCCAGGACTGCTATAAGAAGGCTAGAATTGACCTGGAGTGGTATTTACAGCCAGAATCGTTGATCTAGGTAGAAAGGTAAGTTTTCGATGTATTCAGGGAAACAGTGTCTCTGGATAGAATGATGCGTTGATTCACAGCAATAGGAGACTCATCTTGCGGAACAACATAGCAGTAACTAACTAGATTTAGTTTGTTAGATCGAAAGAGAAGTAACAGTGCGCTATACATAAAATAAGCATTGTTTACAACCCATCGTTTCTAGAAAGATTATTTTATAACAAAGCCAAAACTACGTTGAAGCACTTGGGATCAAGCTGATTTACGTTGTTTGTTTGGCTATAACATAAGTTGTAGATCGTATTGTGGAATCGCCTTACTCCTCGAGGCAGTGGAGCAGACGTCAGAACAAATCTTATTTGACGTACCCAAAAAATCAGCCCTAAAATCGGTCCTACAAAATGCCTGATGTGAAAATTTAATAACCCTTTTGCCTAATGAAAAGTTTTTAAATCCACAGGTGTATCCATATGCGAGGACATCCGCAAGCTATACAAGCAACAAGCCAGCCTGCAGGAGACGTATGGGGAGCCATTCGTAGGACTATCAGTACATGACAGCGCTCGCATGCTGCTACTACGGGGCGAGGTGAAGCTAGCGGACAAGTTGAGACAGGAATACAAAATGCCGGACAGGAGGTAACTATCCGCTGGAAGAAGTAACGCATAAAACATAAGAAATTTTTTTTTGTTGAGACAGTGAGTCTTTAACCTATTGCATCTATATGCAATAGGTCCCAGTATTCAAAGTGTTTAAACCAAAGTAAACGTCGTCTGCATGCGTTGTTTCTGCCTTTTAAACCGTTATATTATATATAACCCATGACATTATAAGCATTACCTGTGTATCTTACGAGTGTTTACTAAACAATTGTGAGTGTGCTTGTATTGGTCTGGGTGTTTTCTATGCATATTTACAATAAATACATAGAAAATTAATTATGCCCTGAAGCTTTAAAACTGTAGTCTATCTGCGAACCAAAAAAGTACTAAATCTGTATCAAAATTGACATTTGTTTTTTTAAACAGATTATACATATCGAACATACTTTGCATACTCTACTGATAAATCTCCGTGCACGTCACTGGTGAAAACCAAAAAATTGTCGCAGTGCTCTTGGCAAGCCTAGCATCAGAAGTCCTCCGGCCGTCTAGGCCGACAACTTGCTTTTAGATTTAACAGTTCCCTTTTATTGCTTAGTTTACCGATGGGACCTTCCATTGATACATCATTGGTCACGGCTTTCGGCGCCTGCCATTTGCTACATTTATATATAGCTCAAGTTTCACATTTTTAAAATGCTTTCTTACCCTAGAATATAATTTCTTACAAACCGTGGATGTTATATGAAAATAAAGTTGATTATAATATAAGTACCTTTTGACGTTGCAGATATGGTGGCTCCGCATACTGACTCTATCAGAAATGAACGAATGGAGGAACTCGATAAGTTCTCCAAGTCGAAGAAGTCGCCAATAGGTACGAGCCCTTCGTCGTGTCTGTCTTAAGTACGGCAAAAACGACGAGGCTCGAAAGTACCTGCCACGTTGCAATGACGAGATGAAAGTCAAATATTACGTCAAAGCTCAGTAAGTGGTGTTGCACCTACCTCAGAATTCTTATGTTCTCTGCTGATTTCACGGATCTTGGATTGCAAGAAAAGAACAATGGAAAGTTTTGTACAGTTACTCATTGGCTAGTCTGATATCTACTACAAAGATAACTTTATACTTTTATCAACATCAGCCTATAACTGCCTACTGCAGGCATCAGCCTTTTCGCACAACATAGCTAAAATGACGTTTCCCTGCGGGGTTCGAATCTACGACCTCCAGGTGACGTTACGATCTCAGACCAACGTTTTTTATACCATACGTGAACGGGACGGTCAGTACGCTCACCTGGTGGTAAGTGATACGCCTGACCAATACAGAAGCAATGTTGAAGAAAATTAATAATAGTAGAAAGTTATTATTTATCCAGTCAACACTGCTCTGCTCCCGTCACCCGATGCAACAGATGGTAGGTCTCCTATGCCCGGTAATTTTACTAGCTACAGTGCCCACATCCCAAAACACAGAAGTGTGAAATACAGGCAGTCCTCGACTTCCGTGTCTTCCGTCGAAACAATGTTTTGATACTATTCCTCAAACATACGTCATTTGTTTCGATTTCCGGCATAGGAGAATTCACTTGTCGCAGGGTCAATGTCTAAGGCTCCTCATTTTGAGAGCAGTTTTAATGTTAATAACAAAATTTGTGCAGCCTATCAGTGTTACCAATTTGATTACATATTATAGTTTTATAATAATTATTTAAATTAATAACACACAAATACCAAAAAAAATACATTTAAGAACTTACTTTTGGTAATAAAGTATAATCTTTAAATTTCGAGTCCGTATGGATCCTAACCCTTGAGTTTTACATGTAAACATATGAAAAAAAATTGTCTCGACCTACGTCGTTTCGATTTACGTCGCGTTTTCGAGAACCTAACATGCCGTAAGTACGAGACTGCCTGTACTCATTTTACTTGACGATTACTGGCACTGCGTTGGCACCTACTAAGACAACTCAGTACCGAGTCTTCCACCTAGTGCTAGGTGTGATTTATTACTTAACGCCACCATGATGACAACTGACAGGTGAAATGGTTCGATATTACCATACGAGTAGCCGTAAAGGTTTAAAAACCTGAAATTCTAAGCTAGCTTAGAATTCTAAGAAACAAACGTACAGTGAAACAAATTGATTGTAGATAAGGAACGGGGACTATTTAAGTGGTTGTTTTTGATTTATTCTATCATTCAAAGATATGTACTTTATCTTCAGATTTTACGAAGAAGCCGCTCAAGTGGCTTTTGATCTGAAAGACGAGAGCGCTCTTCGTTCGTCCAGATGAAGTGTCCAATGCGGACACTATTAAACACGAACGGATAGCTGCATTGCTGGAACAATTGCTACAAGAAAGTGAAATACTCTTAATTCGTTTGAAGAAAATTTCTCTTGAATATGATATTTATATACTCAAAAGGCAAACATCCATTTGAAATAGCCAAAATTAACATGTATTAAAGGAAAACTCAAAATATTAGATGTAACCAGCAAAACATAGTTTTGATTTTTGCTTTTCTTTTGAGGTATTATAGATAAAGCTAAGGTCCGGAAGAGATAACAACGGTGAATCAAATTATTTAATCCAATCAAGAAACGATAGCGTAAGCCGACCCCCATCCAGATGAACAGATGATACGGTCAAGGTAGCGGTCGCAGATTTATGCCGACTACTAGGATCGGTAGGTTGTTCACATTTATTAAGCTGCAATGATGATGTGTACCAAAAATCAGGTGAGTAAAATAATTATTACCAGAATGAGATATACATCAACATGTACAATAATTTAAGAATTAACAAATTTATATATAGTTATTTATAAAAAAAATATTTGAATGTTATCTTTATCGTACGCAATGAAACTGCTTTTATTGTATCGCATTGCATGTGATTATATAAATTCATTAATAAAAAAAATATACTATTGGTATCTAAAATGCGTGTATCAATAAAATGTACGTACTAATTATATTTGATAAATTTTATAATAAATCCAAATGTATTTAGAATATAGGTATGAAAAGTATGATCTAAACAAATAAAAGTCAGTTATTTAGGTGGTTGTATTTATTGGTTGACATGGAAATGAATGTTACACCAACATACAGTTCGATACAAAAATTCACAGTAAGACACACTGAGACCATGACAATACAAACATTTAACATACACATACAAGGTGCCCGCAATGTCTTTCACAAATATTTACGATATATCTTTAAAAGCTATGCGAAAATTTGAAATTAATTTCCACAGTGAAGCATGTTTAATTAGAAACACGCCGATTCTCAACTCCAGCCCTTTTAATTAGGCTCAATACAAGACAATTTTGGACCGCCTTTACCTATCCACCAAGCACCTTAATTAAAATTCTTATGCGGTTTTTTTCCATTATTATTATTACAACAATATCAATTTATGTCACGTAATATGGACTTGATGTCCGTGACACACAAACAAATATATGCGTGTCTTTTGTTAGAAACAGCGAAGCTTCGGCTTTATACTCCTTACAGCTATTCTACTGCATTAAATACTTAATTCTAAATGAGGAAAATCAAAAACGTGTATCGTATACAACGCACACATCACACCGCACATTATTTCATGTGGACTGTTTTTTAAAAAACCTTTATTTTTCATACTGTAATAATTTTCCCATTAAGTACATGAATTAGGTACATTTATGTTATCGTTTGATCTTAATTGCGACTCGGACAATCATGTTTAAACAGGCCTACAGAAATATGGTTTAAAAACTTAATTATCACACTTTACGAAAGAAGATACTTATTTTCGACCGTAAGGTAGGTACTTAGATCAGATAGCTACGCTTTACTCACAACCATTAAATATGGATATTTTATAAGTTATCAATAGTGTGTCTGGAAACAAAATTCTTATATTATTCTCTGAATACAATGCATAGGTAACTTTTAAAATTGGTCATATAGTAGTTACTAGGTCATATTTGAGTTCATTGACGACACAGGAATCTCGCTATATTGTTTTATAAAATAGTGCAAATCAAAAACTCAAAAAAAAATTAAAATCCTATTTTCTCCAAGTACCTACATCAATCATTTAAAAGGACTAGATGATACCAAAATTAAAAATACTAAGTAATAAAAAAATTCCATCAAACATTCATTTCAAAACTGTAGATTTAACATAGCTTTGTCTATGTGACTCATTTATTATATTTTTATGATCAGTATAATTAAGAAAGAGGTAAGTTTCATGTCCATCATCAAACGAACGCTTTTAAATAAATAATAAATAGTTAAATCAATAATATGGGAACTATACTACTGGTGAGCATAATAATGTCTTTCGAGAGTAGCAAAGATGATGAACTTTTGAATGTTCATCTTCTGGGTGTCCCATGAAATAAACCTTCTATATAGTAGAAATAATTTATAAAGCGTCAGAGTCAGACATATTATTTTCTCAATCTAGAGCACCAAGGAATTGATTACAAATTTAAAAAATATACAGTTCAATCAGTTATAAAATCACATCTATATATAGAAGATTTATCTTGATGGTAACCTGGAGGCACCCTTTCATTTCTACTCAGTCTAAATTAATCACTAATACCAACACACACAACAAAAAACAAAAGTACCCTATATTAAATACCAGCATAGCGTTTTAAACAAAATCAATTAACAAGTCTAGTAACCGTTTGTATAATACATACTTATGTTTACATATTTCGTAAAAGTACAAGTTATTTTTTCAATAATATGTGTACCTAAACATTTCTTTGGTAGCCACGCTATTTTAAGTTTCATCGAACAATCACATTTTTTACCCGTTCAGCACCTTACCCATTTTTATAATAAAATTTTTTCGAACTATTTTTCATAGTTTGGAACCGTTACTAGTCATAACATTAAATTCTACTCTGAACAATCGTTCTACGCTCCAAGTCCCTTGTTTTAGCACCTCATTCTTTTTTCTACAATTCTTGTCAACTTCACCAATAAAAAAACAGCAGCTGCAAAGTGTAAATTACATTCACTAGGTTTTTTTTTCTATACCGGTGAAATTAAACAGCTCAACTCAAATTCATTCTACTTTTAGTAATTCAGTTCACAAGCTCCAAGACTTTTTTTTTATTACTTTATGATGTTTTTATAATTTTTATTTTATCATAAATGAGAAAGCAATATTTTATGAGTCAATCGCAGTACAATCTCGATGGTTAAAAATAAAATTAGCACAATCACAACAAACATTTAAATATAAAATCCAGCTTTTAATAACAGTCTTGCACACATTTTCAATAAAAAATTAATCCACATTAAAGGACAATGTAGGCACATCCCTACTTAAAGTTCTCAGCGAAAATATATTAGAAGCGTGCATTTATAATTATGACATCAATTCTCTATATTTAATAATGCCTCAAAATAATACAAGATCAATACCAGCGTGGCCGGCCTTACAACTACATTTTAAATAAGATTTGCTTAAAAGCACTTTTTTTTTAGATTTTCTAACATATTATTATCACATTTACGAGTATGTCATTAAACCTAGTTCCATATACGACACTTAGAACATTTTTTTTTCCTTTTTTCTTAATTATAAAATCTAACATGTTCATAAGATGGTACATGATGGTATACAACTGAGTGAAGCATTTCATTTTGCACGTGAAAATTGTTAATATTTAAGTACACGTTAAGTTATCATACAAAATAATGGCACAAAAAGGGGATGGAGGAATTACATGTTGCTTTAGAGCTTTGTTGCAAGCTTCTTAGTGCTCAGCAGGTTTACAGCTTACAACCAGTTAATTTGATGCGAATTAAATTCATGTGAGATCACAGAAATTTCGCGACTTCGATGCGGAAGACAGAGGATAATCGGAAACAAAGTTTTACATACATTAATACTAAATGTTAGAAAGTGTTATTATTTAAATAATTTACTTCATCTAACTGAAAAAGGTATCCCATAAAATCAATATTGACCAAAAACAAACCTTTTTCTTATCTCATAGATTTCGTATAATAAGGATATTAATTATCCTCAAAGCCATTTACCCAGTGGTTAATGGCTCTCATAACATATCCTACCAATGTGCCAGCAGTTGGGAACGAAAGACTAGCTTATTGTATATTTAATTGAAGCAAATTCAGTAAGTTAAAT
The DNA here is from genome assembly GCA_019425675.1 of Leucinodes orbonalis. Taxonomy (NCBI): domain Eukaryota; kingdom Metazoa; phylum Arthropoda; class Insecta; order Lepidoptera; family Crambidae; genus Leucinodes; species Leucinodes orbonalis. The sequence continues at coordinate 2,836 of PQWD01007010.1, read as the reverse complement.
GACTAAATTATATAAGATCGTTTACGATGTAATCCACCTAATTAGGGCCAGGTTTCCACCAAGCCCTACCCACCCTTAGTGCGTCACTGCCAACGTGCCAAAAATCAGACAAACACACAACTTCCGGGCGCTTCATTGGATACCTCCTACGTCACGTTGTAGCCCACGGATCGGCGCTATAACTATCAGTCTCATTCTGAGCTTATCTCTTTACATCACAATCGTTATTACCACAATAAACTATAAAGGTAACATAAATAATCAAATAAATTATGTTTCTTTAAATATAAGAAAAAAACAAACATCCGTTAGATGAAGGTGCAATAGTACTAATTTGTGCAAATAACAGTCGCAATCAAATTATAAAAACTATGTATAGTCTTGAATTCCATGAAATAATGTAATAAAGCGTTGTGAACGATTAAAATGTAACACCTTCATATAATGAGAGATAAAATATCGCACATGAACAACAATAGTTAAATAGATGAGAACGAAGTTTTTTTTTGCATTTTTAAATAGGAACTGTACGTTCGTAACTAAACTAATGAGTTTTAAATTCGTTTCGAGTGCTCCGTCAGACTTGGCGTGATAAAATTTAATTGGCTATATCGCTAGTGTAGGTCATTGTGTTCTGCACGGCCACCTTGGGCGAGGCAATCTTCAGTTTGTCCACTGGGCTGGAGCCAGGCGTGGAGCTCGGTGTGAGGAGAGCGGTGTGACGGAGTGCGTTCGCGCTCACTATATTGAGACTAGTGAGATTGTGTTTGGGTATGGTGAACGAGGCTAGATCTTTGGTTTTTATCGTGTCGTAGATGCGTACCAGCTTGTTCCCGTCGATGGTGTCGAAACTGAGAGCCCGACTGGGCGGCGCGGCGGTGACAACGAGATTCGACATCTGTTGGAGACGGCGCCCGAGCCTCCACCTGCGTTACCTGACCCCGCCCATGTGCTGACCGATCGAGTGGCTCTTAAGCCCGTGGGCCGTTTTGTATTTGCCGCATTGGCATTTGTATGCCTTTTTACCCTGAAAATAGATTGTTACCATTCAAATAATTAACTTGTAAAACAAAAAGTATTAATAAAATTTTATTTTACACAGATATAACATGACACGATGACATGAATCATGACCCTAGTTAAAAATTTAGAGTCAAGGTTTTAACCTGCTCGTGATTCATCCTACCAAATACCAGAAGCTTTGGTTGCGGAGTCCATTATGTTTTTTTATGTAGGGAAGTCTTTGTGCAGATGAAAAGCATTGAATACAGCAATTTATTGCCTGTAATGTAATGAACAAGTGGAATCAAGCGGTTTGGCGTATGGTCTACTTAATGGTGTCATATATTTACATCAATGGCTACCTACATAATCCTATAAATTCAACGTTTTACTTTAACACACCTTAATTAAAATAATGTACGGAAGAAAACGACTTAGCTTATAAATATAACAATGAAATAGTTGTAGCGTCCAACTAAATGACTAGATAAGTACTTAAGTAAATTTACAAGCTAACCTGTCATTGACTGTTCTCCAATATCTATGGCTTACATTAATCTACAACTTAGCTCAATACATAACACTAGAGAATATGTACCTATACAGCTAAAGGTATAACATACAGAATTATAAAAAAAAATAATGAAATACCCATTTCTTCCAGAAATACTCCTGAGTAGTCAACCTTTTCTTTGGTCCCGGGATAAACTTTTTATTATATTGGTCAGGGGTCAACATTGGATAGTTTCTATTCATTCAAAATAAAAATTAAATGTAACGTATCTTTAGCAAGTTTGTCTTCATTATAATACCTATTCCTTTGCTTCGTCAATGCAAGTATCTAGTATCACAGTGGGATATATTTAAATAAGCATATATCTATGTACCTCTAAGAAGATAAAAATGCCTCTTGATAAAATAAATATATAAATATTCACAGCCCCATCTAGCCCCAAGATAAGCGTGAAGCCTGTATTATGAGTACCTACTAAACAACGGATAAACATACTTATATTTTTAAATACATACATATTATAATATATTAAAAAAAATAAGGCAGAAGAAACAAGTAAACATCACCGCAGTGCAACAAAATCCAAAGTACCCAACTAGACTCACTCATCATTGACTATTATAATCGGACCTTACCGCTGATTTTTTATGTTACGAAGGATCAGGATGGTCGCGTGTGCGTTCACGCGACAAGTTTAGATGGTGTAACTACCCACTGTGGTAAATTGTACTCACTTGCCGTCCTTCTTGTGGCCGTTTTAGAGTGATATTTGATTCCGTTAACGTTCTTGTACCGTTTCTTACAGCCGGGCACGGGACAGGCGAAGGCTTTTCTTGGGCGGCGGCCCTAACGCACCGGATGCGGCGCTAGCATTCATTCTGAAAGACACAATAAATAAATAAATATCCACCAACATTAACACGTATCCGGTGTTGGATTCGGTACTGAATTGTCTAGTTAGTTACCATCGCAGTGCCAAAACTAACTTGAAAAATATTTTTTAACTGCTAGCTGTCCATAAAGACGCCAGCATTTACCAAGATATTTTATATTTTATCTATATACTAAATCTTAGTACCCCGTCTGCCAAAGCGATCTTTAGTAATCTTGTATTTATAAACGGAATATTTATATACGACATAGGTACTATGATTAGATACATATATTAACCCCTTAATATCTCATAATAATTTAGCGCTTTCGAAATATTCAGCTAGTATTTAGGTACTTTGACTTAAAAATAACCTGCCACACGGGCTAAACCGTGGCGGGATAGCTAGTTATTGATTCTTGGTTATACAATTCTCCGTCAGTGTCTGT